>PVHY01009811.1:0-54676 GCA_004024945.1 Uropsilus gracilis
TCCCACAGACTCAGTCCATGTATATGACTTTCTGTCAGACTGCCAAGTGAGGGATGCAGATGAGCATCTTGGGTCAGCTTCATTTATCTCTTATGAAGTCCTATAAAAAGTGAATTCATATATAAATTCTTGACATTATGGAAAAATGTATATGGATTAACTTTTTAAATATATAATTTTTAATTTTTTTAATTATAAATAATTGACTCTTAAACTGACTAGAGTATAAAGAAATGTGGTCAACTCATAACTTGAAAATCCAGTCAAGAATGGATTCAGTTTTTTCTCATTTAAGTCGCTCAAATGCCACTAAAACTTCTTTTTCCTTTTGAATTACTGTACCGATTTCATCTTCAAGGTCAACATTGTGGGTTTATTCAACTTTATGATCACAAAATTGCTGCCAAAAGAACAGAGATACTTTCCACAGTAGTCCCAGAACATACTGGCTGGATTTGTATCGTGTGCCCTGTCCTGAATCAATTACTGTAGGTCCAGGGGAGTAGCAACATTTTCTATTCACATTACATTTGCTTTGTAATGGTTTTGCACAGTGTCCCATGACAAACAAAACAAAAAATATCTAAAGGAATTTGGTTTAATGAACTTAATTATTTATGGTCCAACAACATAATAGCTCCTTGAAAAGTATCACATATAATTAAAACAATAAATTATTAAATAATCACAATTATTTTCTAGTAGAATGTGTGGGGCACAATTTTTGCACAATTTTTCCTATCTTGGAATCAGACTGAATACTTCCAATCTTATTGTCTTTTTACTCAACACTTGTTATTTTTATTACAATGACCACTGAAAACCAGTTTTACAAATATATGACATCACTGAAGGAATGCCATCAAATCCAATATTTATGATGGCCAACAGTAGTTGGGTCCCTGAATAGTACTACTGAATATTTATGATATCACATGCCCCACAGTTTTGGAACCACACATGCCATTAAACCTGATATATTATGCTTTTTGACTTTACTTCTCATAACCAAGTCCCCGACTTAACATGAAGTTGATGCCACATGATTGGGATTGGGGGCAGGTATTTCCTTAAGGAGAATTCAGGGTGTTAAGAAAAAAGAATCCAGAATGTTGCCATGGAGCTATACATTCATTATATCTATTTTGTTTTTCATTGCTATTGAAGTGTAACCATCCTTTGTTTCTTGTGTTTTTCTACTAAGTAAATTCATAATCCTCCAAGGGATGAGACCTCTCTTTAGTTGTAAAAATTAACATTTTCCCTTGCTAGAACTTTTATTTTGGATTATTTTGAAGCTATACACTGATCTGGGGACAAACTTAAACTTAGAAATACCGTGAAGTTTTTCAGTCCAAGAATATGGTATTTCCTGACATCTATTTATCTCCAAGATTTATTTAAGAGTAACTTATCCCAATTGAGTTCAAATGCCAACATTATCATGGGTTGTGCTGCCACAACACAGTTAACATTTCAGGTTTATACTTTCTTATATTGACGTCCTCACCATCCATATTACTAGATTCCCCTCTGAGTAGAGCAATGTTGATTAGATAAGAGATGATGTTCAATAAATGCATATTGGCTGATTTGGAGCACAACAGTAATTCCTATAAGTGAAAATACAGATTGCAAACCAGGGAACATTTTCATAGACGTCCCCTATATTTATTTTATGTAGTTTTACAGCTTTTATAATTTCCCCTTGTGCTGTTTTCTAGCTGCTCCATAATTTTTTAATTAAAAAAATGGTGAGATCACCTTAAAGGAAGCATCTTTCCTTTGCTGAACAGAAAGAATATTCAAGATTGAAAAGAAGTTACCAGAAAATCTTAAGGCATTTTCTTCTCAAAAATAAATTTTAACAGAAGGAAACTTGCATTTTTAAAAGTAATTCTTTTTAGGAAGGAGGGGGTACATTTTCTATGCTAATAAAAGAAATTAACTTCTCAGCACTTGGCATGATTTTGAGGCAGGAAGAGGCTAGCAGCACCACATAGAGTACTGAATTGGAAATCAGAAATGCAATCGTGAGCAAACCCTGGGCCCTGAGAGAATACAGTGTCACTTTCTAGCTGATAATTGCTGGGTTTAACTTGGAGAGCACAGCTTCAGACACAGAATGGGGAAGGAAGGTTGCTTCTCAATCACAGCATCTTCTACTAGGAGATGGACAGGAGAAAATTATGAATCAACATAACCCTTTTCTTGCCTCTGAATTATTGAGCATGAAACTAAAATCTTGGAGAGGTTTAAACAATCTATCAGCTGCTAAGCTTTCCTTAGAAAATTAGCTCATGATATGTAATGGTCTTTCTTTACATTTTAATTCCTTTTAACCGTTTAAATAGAATTTGAGTAATAGCTTCTTAATGTTCACCACAGAAGGTAACTAAATCTTTAATGGACTCCTGCTGCAGCCTTCTTAATATTGTAATTTAACTGAAGTCTATGTAAAAGAGGTTTCCTTTTTTTTCACATTAGTACTTGCAGATTTGTTGAGATCTATGTTTTAGTCAAACTGTTTTTTTCATAAACACAACTAATATTTGTATGTGACTAAAATAAGAATCTTTCAATAGATGGAGGCTTGTTTGATTTTATATCTTTTTCTTGAAACCATGATATGGGTTCTAACAGAAACAATGAGTTGGGTCAATGCTTAATTTTTAGACATATATGTTCAATACCAAAAACTAGTCTTGTGAAATCACTATTTGACTGTTTCTGGTGTTCAATGAATTTCTCCATTTTATCAGGTCCTGATTACAGAATATTCCTAGTGTGTTATGCTAAGCTGTAGTTCTGAAGATTTTACACACCAGTGCATTAGGGAGAAAGTTGAATCTGTATGAAAGACAGTTTGTAAGAACTACAAAGACAACTCACTCAGGGCTGCCTGGTGATCTGTCAATCACTCCATGTAGTCACGCATCTTCCTCTGAAATTGAACTCATCACATACATGCAGCATGTGGTTAATAGTATACTCACATAGTTTCAATGTAAACAGGTAGAAACATTTAAAACTAGGAAAGTCAACATGTTCTCTGACACTTAACTGGTACCATGAAGAGCCATCGCCTAAAATATATCACTTATGTATTTGTTTTCTTATCTCAGTACTTCATACTACAATGTCTGACACCTCTTTTCTGTATTGCCAAGCTTAGCCTTTTTTAATCTTCATACATTTCTTTCCTTCTCTAACTTTATCATGCTATTTTTGTCACTGGAAGCAAGTGACAATGGATGTAGTGTTGCATTTCATTTTGCTTCAAATATTGACTAGCCCTTGGACAAGTTTATTTCTTCTTCTGAAATCCTATTTGAAAGAATGACAAAGTATTTCAGAGAGTTGTGAGGCCCCACAAATGAGAGTGTAGGTAAAAACAAACATGTTATAATGAACTATTAAGTTACATTGTCACTGATATTTTTATTTTTACATGGATAACGTATCTTTAATATGTGAGGAAACAGAGATGCTTGGTAATATGTAAGGAAATCCTTTTGTTCCAACCACTTCTGCCCTCACACCTTATTCAATATGCTGATTTTATGTATATGTTTAAAAACACATCCTAGATTTGTAAATAGAATAATTTAGAAATCAGAATATACTTATAATATTTAATAGGTTCAGGAAAAATGAACAAAAAATAAAGTATCCTATAACATGTCACCAATTTAAGTCTCTCTTGTTCATCTCCATGTAAATTTTCTTATCCTATTTGATTTTTCTTGTTTCTTCCTCATGAAGAGAGGTCTATTCAAGTCAATTCTAATAGAGTTCTAGGTTCACAGTGCATTGCCTGTCTTTGTTATTTGCATTTTTTAAGTAGCAGAAGAGAGAGCATAGGAAAGGGAGGTTGGACTGTTTCATATCATGCGTTTAAACTGAGGTGTTGTCATTATAGGTATGAAGTTTGGGAAGGAGATGGTTTGACAGTGGGTTCTTTTAAACTAAGATACCTTCTCAAACATCAGCAGATGACTGAATGTTCAATCACAAGCACCACACTAAGACAATTCAATTAGTCACTCAAGTATATTAGAAATGGAAAGGTTACAGCTGAAAGGTCTTCACAGACCATTTACTTGTTCAATACAGTAATATTTAGTATAGAAATCTTAAAGGTGACTGATATGTCTTTCCCTAAGATAGCATGATTATACAACAGATTGTGACCTCAGTCCAGGCACTGTTCATCATATTTTCAAATACCATAATGCATTTTGAAATCAAACTTTAATTGAACTGTGTATGATTTTTTTTCATGAGAATGCATTGATTTGTTGAGAAAGATTGCCCATATAAGTTAACACTTTTAAGGGAGTAGCAAGAGAGGCAGTATCTAGAGTGAGACAGAAAAGGAATGAGGTCTTAAATTAATTTTGTTTTCAATTTCATGCCTCTTGCTCTCCTTGGTCTCTACCACTTGTGAGAAAAGTAATCACAAGGGAGAAAGAAAAAAGCAACCTTGAATAACATTATTACTGAATATTGTAAAGTTAGTCAATAACTTGGGAAAACAAGTTCCCAAGTAATTTTCAGAAATGCATTCTTCCTGTTCATTTATTTAGTTTTATATTTACTATTGAGTATGTTGTTTCTTTCTAAAAAGTAGCAGTTGTTGCTTTTCTAATGGCCTTGGGAGCTCACTGCTGAATGGCAACATTATTTTTTTTCTTATTAATAAATTCAAACTTCTACTCTTACAAAATTTAATATTTTGTGAAAATTAACTACTACCACATGCATTAAAATGTTTGATGTTAATTCTAAAGAAATTTGGTGATCTAGATTTTTTAAATGCTGTCAGTTCTAGTAAAACCCAAATCCTTTGAGAGATGCCTCTCACAGTTTTAAAGTTCATTTACACTAGCGGAACTACCCCCTAAACTGAGGAATGGCATGGAAGATTAGCCATGGAGGACGTTTGTCCTAAATAGCATTTTCAATGCTATTTTCTCTACAGATTTCTTATGAGCTCTGTTTTCCCAGGGTACTCAGGTGTAGAGAATAATTTTGCTTCTCTTTTCTTTTCTAACTACCCATGAGAAGTATCTTTTTTAGTTTTACTTTCTCTGAAATTGAGGTATTTTCAAAGCAAAAGAAGAAAATCACCAGATTATTAAAACAATCAAGATAACTCAGGGGTAGGTAGATTTCCCGATATGACTACCTGATTTCTGAGAACATAGTGAAAGAGGGTGAAGGCATATTGCAGCTTTAACAAAATGCCTCTTTTGAATATAGTCCTATCTCTTTCTCTGATCCTAGTATCCCCAATACACAGTTTCTGCCCACATTCAATCTCTATGTAAGAAAGTATAGGATTATATCAATGAGGAAAAAAGTAAGGTATTTAATATGATCTCTTACATGAATATCCCAGTGGAACTGTTGAAACCCTGTCTCTTCAACGTCATTTCCAAAAACATTGGGACTTTATGGGAATTCGGGTTTTTTTCCTCAGTTTTCTTTTCTTTCAGCTTCATCTACTTTCCTGACTCCAAACTTCCATTATTCATGGTTTTTCTTATATGTTTATTTCTTTTATAAAAATTTCCCATGCTATTGGTTTAGTGAACTTTTCAAGAGGGTTGGAAATGCAAAATGAGTGTGTGTGTGTGTGTGCGTGCGCGCACACACATGTGTGTTAAATCTACCACCCATAGCTACAATCACTATGTTATTACAGAAGCGACTATTTTTGCTTTTGGTGTGCACATCCTTGTTCTTTCATCTTTTAAATGGTTATTTTCCTCATTTTCTTACCTACATCTTTATTCTCTTTTGTCTCAATTATTTTCCCTAGATTCCTATCTCCATGTTTATTCTCACTTCTCTGAAACATCACTGTGCTTAAGATTCTTCATCTACACTGATACTTAAAAATGAGAACCTTGACCTGTTAGTCATCTATTTCTTTTTTTAGAACAGTGATTACAATTGCAGGTGTATGTGTCTGATACAGAATTCTTCCTCTCTTTTCCACACCCACCCAAGTTTGCTGCTTCTCATACTTAGAATTCATTTATGAGCGGAATCATAAATACCCACTAATTAATACAGTAAAACTGGTTAAATATCTTTTTTGTGATTTCCCACATACAGTTGGTCAATGAATTTCATCGACTTTGCTACCTCAGCTGTACTTTCTTCTACACTTCCATTTGTTTCTTCACCCTCTACTTTCCCATTGCCATCATCTTTGTCAGCTATTAATAAATCTTACATTTCTTTTATTATAATACTCAGATATTTGGCCTTCAGCTGATACTTTAACCTGTCTAGAGCACTTTATAACATATATGTCATGTCCTTGTTTAAAATTTCCAGTCAAATTCTTGTATAAAAGTCCAAGGTTCTCTATGATATCCTTAGTCACTCAATTTTCTTCACTGCCCTTTTTTCCTCTATCTACAAGCAGCATTCCAACAACTAGAAATTCTTCAATTTGTTCAGGTTCTCTCTTTTCTGAAAATTCTGTTCTTTTTGGTGCCTTTTAGTAACATAAGTTCTTCCTTAAAATTTCAACTCCCATTGCATCTCCTGTAGGAAGCATTTCATCATGGTCAGACTTAAGAGATTCCACTCTTCCTTTCTAATTATAACCTTTCTCCTGGCATTTTTAATATTATGCTCAATATGACCCATTACACCAAGAGTTTAGTGGCCCACTAGATCAATGGCAAGAAGTATGTCTTATTTATGTCCGGTAAATAATAGGTAGCAATAATACATATTGAATTAATGATTGAGAGCAAGGTTGAATGAGTAAGTTGATGTAGTCTATTTCTACCAAATGAGTAAGGATAGCTAAATATGTAAGGCACATTTGGAGAGAGAAAGGAGCCTGGAAGGAATAAAAAAACTTGAAAGCTCCTAATTTTGTTCAATCTATTTATTCCTGCTTGCACCCATCAGCCTATGTGAAACAAAAGATGAGTTATCTCGAAATCACATTAGGAGGTGGTTATTTTGTACTGGACAGGGTTTAGTATGTTCAGTTACGCCCTTAAGCCAGCAGGGAGATGGCTGATTGTGTCTCCAAAGCAGCAAGGTAAATTTAACACAACCAAATAGCCATGATCTCAATGAACTATTGTCCAAGTCCACACTGAGTTTATGTTGTTTCTTCCTGCTAGACTTATGCTCTGAATCACAAAATTTTGGTGTTTTATAATAGAAGCTTATATCTTAAACTTTTAATTCTGTTCCAGGCCTGGGTACAGATATTTCTAGAGTCCACTGCTTAAAATTATTTTTAACATAACTATAAATATCTTGTTTCCTTCTTGTTACAGAAAATAAACATTCTAGGCTTTTACTTTTCCAAATTAGCCTCAGCTTGCCACTTACACCTCCCTTTTTCATATGACTGGTATCAGTTTGGGTCCTTTTCTTCCATTTGATTAGTTTTTAACTATTTTCTGCCATTGAAGTTTATTGAGAAGCAGTAAAAAACAGCTTAATGGGCCAGTATTCAAAGATGGGAAATCATCCAGCTATTTGGTACTGAGGGATTCAACCTAGCAGCAGTGCTGATTTATTTTGTCCACTCTTGAGATCTATCTGCACACACACAAAGGTCATTACGTGAGGGGAGTAGATCACACTGTGTTGTGCTGCTTCCATGAAGGCATGTAATTTTTTACTCTTCCATTTTTTCTATTTTCAAACGCCATTACTACAGTGTTTGTTAATTCAGTGATGGCCAATTCCTCTAACAGAGACTTTAAGGTTAGATACTTTAAGGACTTTGACCTGTAAGTAATCATTAGTCCAGTTAAAAAAAATCAGTTAACTCACTGATTCTTTCCACTCCAAGAATCAATTGACTAGTACAAGTGACCAGGTAATTTGGTCAAATAGGATGACATTTTTCCAAGGAGTATGAAAAGAAACTGAAAATTGGCAACAGAAAATAGTCTAGTTACCAGCACAGCTAGCTGCCTTGATGTGTGTCAAATGGTGAAATTCTTAAGGTTTGATGTTTGTTTCTGGCAAATGGGATGGCTGACTGAGAACAACAACACAGACTATGCTGAGCATAGAATCATCATGCACTTGTGTAATCAATTCAGATCACTTCTGACAGCCAATGTTTATGTTGTTTGTAATTTTAGTAGGTTATGGGAATTAAAGATAATTTTAGATTAGTAATGTGCCTTCATTACATAAAATGTTTTACAGTAAGTAGAAGGACCAATGAAGAGGGGCTGGTTGCTGGATGGTAATCACATGTTTTGCAAATAGGGACTTCACTTATAGCACCTGCCTATACCATTTCTTTTCCAAATAGGCATTTCACTTCTATATAAACCATATGTTTATCAAGCATCTCATGCGCCAGAAACTGCTCTATGTGTGATATCTAACAGTGATAATGCTCTTCTTAAGTATATTAGTCACATATGTAGGTGTGTTATTATATGAGCACTGATTTTCTCCATACATAAAATTTTAAAAAGACAATCATAACTTTGAGAGGTTACATTTATACTATGTAAAGACATCTTCCAAGATTTTTTTTCACTTTGCAATGGCATATATAGGGAAGCTGTAAGTTTGTTTTGTCTAGAGCATTTTTCAAACTAAATATAAGATAGCAGCCAGAAAGAATTGGATAAATTTCTATTTGGAAGAAATGTGATAGTCTGATTACATTGCTAGCATACTATCAGATAATCTGGTACTGTGATCTTCCTTCTTACAAACCCTCTAAATTAAATATATACATATATAAACTTAATATACTAATGTGAAATTATAAGGTATAAAATTATTAATGTTCATTGCATGTTTTTATTTTAAAAGCTTTTTAAAAATTAAAATTTCCTGCTGAATGTTGAAAAGTCAATAGTTATGTCTATATGTTACAAAATAAGCACATTTTTGAATAGCAACTAAAATACATTGGGGTTTTAAGTGGTGCATTTGTTTCTAACATGCATTTCAGAACTAACTCCAGTCATACCTGTTATGTTTTATGTAAATGCAGTATACGTAAAACACTGAACACTACACAGAATGTTAATAAGGCTGAGTTAGTTTTGTTCCTGACAATAAAACCATGAACAGAGGAAGCTGGTGATCTAATGTTGCTTAATGGACTATTGCACAGTGCACAATGTCATTGTAATTGCTCTGTAGTTAATTTGAGGAACTCTGTATTTGTTCCATCTATGACTATGTTAATTTCTTGCCAACCATTATCATACTTCATGTGTAAATCCTCTGTCTAAGAAATTGGACATTAGAGCCTCAGCAGGAGACAGATCCCAAACAGCACTTTTGCAAATTGGAAACTCTAGGTGAATGCCAGAGGTTTCTCAGATTTCCTTTTGCTTTGTCCAGTATATGAGAGCAAGAACAAATCTTCTCTCAGTGGGAAGTCCCAATGTTATTTTCAGAAATAGCTGAATGGTAAGTATGTAAATAATCCTTTGAAGTAGGATTTTATAATTCTAGACATACAAAGGGAAAAGTTTTATTCAAATCTTGGGTGATACCAAACACTCAGATGTTTGACTCCCCAGAGATCCTCTGCCATGACTTGTTAATATAACTACTATTTCTAAAAGTCAAAGCCCTTAGCTACTTCAAAGAGTTCTGCAATCAACAGAGGGGTGCATATATTTCTTTCAGTATTCTTCAGATGGATACCTAGCGGTGGTAGACTTTGAGAGGGTGGGTATGCTAAGAGAAATACATCAGTATGTGGAAGAAAAATACTACATAAGTTCACACTGTAGAATATGAAGAAACTAACTAAATAAAACATAAACTTCTAGATTCTGGCAATAAAATGTTAGTTACCAGAGAGGAAACGATGGGTGTTGAGAGGACTGGTAGAGATGGCTGGGTAAGTTTCTGGTGGTTGGCAGAGTCTTTAAATGGTAGGTGTGGTGTGACAAATTCATATATCAAGTTGTGAAACTGCACTCCTAAAGTACTGTAAACCAATAGTATCTTAATGAAAAAGAAAACATTTAAAATTTTACAAAGTCCTAAACATCATTGAGTATAATTATAATTTTCTGATTAGCACCCCAAAATGGTTTAGTGGTATCTCTAAAATGATATGGCATATTAGTAACAGATCAGTGGACTTTACCATATATTACCGAAGTTTGGGGGGATTATTCACTTATAAAACATCTTAGGATGTTTGCCAAGACAGAAGATTTTATGTTATCATTCAAACAAATACAAATTATAGATGAGATAACATTAAGAGTTTTGATATCTTAATATATAACAGCATAGAAAAGAATGTATTTACTTCTGTCAGTTTAAAAACAGATCAGTAAATCTCAAGGGCTATTCTAGGAATACATTGGTAGTCCAGGATCCAAGCAATCCTTCTGGGAACTGATCTTTCTCAAACTTTATGTATCTTATGAGGCTGCCTGTCTGTCCCCATGGGTTGTGAGTTGAATTCTCTCTGCAGAGAGTACATACTCTCAAAGGAAATCAACCTCTTGACTCCCTAATGTCAACAGCTAAGAGAACCCAAGGAAATAGTCATCTGAGAAAAGGTCCCTTTGGAAATTTCCATGTGCAACCCCAAAATAAATAAAAAGACCTAAAGGTCTAACTTCTGTCATGGTTGATAAACTTCTACCACAGTTTTTTGTTTTTTGTTTTTTTTTTCCCATTTTATCAGAACTACTGATGCTAGGCAGTCCTTTTAGGCTATGTTATTTCAGACATACCAGATGCCTTTTTGTTCTCACTATTTATTCTCCAATTCCGGCCATTTGAACTTTGATTAGGACTGCACTGAATCTGTATATTGATTTGAGGAAGATGGTTATTTTATAATGTTAATTATTCTAATATGTCTTTCCATTTCTTTTAACAACAAACTTGAAAAACTCTCTTACTTATACTTTCTACTTCCTTAGCTCCAATTCATTCTTTATTCATTTGCTAGAAACTTTTACTACAGAATCCCACTGAACTGTTTTGACTACTATAACCAAGGTGTGTGACTTGATTGCCATTAGATCATACCATGGACTGACACAAATATCGGTAAAGTCAGCTGAGATATGGAATTGCTTCTGTTGCTACTTCATCTTAAACATGGTAACAGTTGTTTATATGAGTTGTAGCGACAGCAGGATGGAATAAGAGCAGTGAAAGTAGAAACTCAACAACTTTAGATATTGCTTTTATTTAAAAAGCAATTCAATTTAGAGGTGATATAACAAACTGAATTATATTCATAATAAAATCACTTATCAACAATGGGAACAAAATGGGGAGAATACTTTGAAGTCCACAATATGATTGATCAATTCCCAATATCAGCTCCCAAATCTTTTCCCTTCATCAGCTGGTAAAACCAACATTTTTGGGGGATGGGTCATTGCTAGGGACTCCAAGTTTGGGAACACATTACAAGATATGAAAAAGAAGAGATATTAAAAATATATATTAAAAGGAAATGTACAAGAATTGTATTGTGTGAATGACTCTTAGTCCTTTGTTTTCTAATTATCCCTTTCCTCTTGGTTAATTCACAAAAGGAACTGGATTTTTTTTTTTTTTTTTTTACTTTTCAGTGTTTCAGTGGTTTAACTGGTTCCTGATCGTTCATGGGGAGTGATTTTGCCATTTTTGAAATATTTTCTTAGCAATGCATGGGTTAAAGGGCCTTGAACAAACTGGTAATTTGTTTTGCCTCTGCATCATATAATTCTGCCTTAAAAGAAAACATTTTCTCCTACAACAATCTGTTATCATACATCAAGAAGAATCTGGTTTTTGTTGTTCCATATTACAGCATTTTAGGAAATATTTCCCTGAAGCTATAAATTCTTTAACATGATCTTTAGCATGATCATTATAAACAGATCTGGAACTCAAGCTAATAAAATCAACAAATTAAACAATGAAACTGAACAATGAAACATCCTTAAAACTATCCAGACAACTACAGAATTATGCACCATTATTTATGAGTTGACATTAGACATTTTGTATATTAGCTCTGACATAATTGTGTTTATTTTTTATTGATTATATATGAATATATCATTGTATACCCTGAAGTTCTCCCACCACATCACCTATGAACATCAACGAATGTGTTATAGACACCTATCTGAGTCAACTCATACCAAAGGGACATGTGTAGTTAATTGAGGGATACATTTGTGTCTCTACTGGTGGCTTAATGAACAGTTTGTCTCATTAAAGGAAAGGATTTAAATGGCCTTTTCATTGGTTGTTTTGGCCAATGCTAGATGGTGTCCATTTGTCACCTCATGCCATCTACAGGATCTGTCTTCATCTTATGTGGGTAAGATTTTATCTTTAAAATGATTGTGTACTTTTTAACCTGGAACAACCTTAATAGAAATAATACTAGGAGATGTAATTATCATCAATTGAACTACCAATCAGTGCCAAGCACTGCTATGGATTAATGCAATTCTATTAGTATTAAAAAACACTGTTAAGGTTTTGTAATAAAACCTGTAATCTTATGTTAATTTTTCATGTGAGTGAACTAAAAGTTAGACACAATTTATTATCTTTACCAAGTTAGACTAACAACACATTCTTGGGTGATAGAAGTCAATCTAATCCCAAAGCCCATGTTTTGTTTTGTTTTTTTAATTTATTTTTTTTATTTGGTCTCTAAAAGGGTCTCCTATTATTAAATTTGATTTTTTGATTTTTAAGACCGATATGATAGTTTCTTAGCTAAATGTCATTAACTTTTGCCCACCGACCCATTTCAGACAGCAGGAATGTCTCAATGGCCCCTTCAAAGACAAAGTAGGAAGACTAATAGCTGATGCAGGGAGACTATGGTTGCCCAAGATCACATGTGGACATTTTTGAGACATCCATGGTGATCAAGACAAACTACCTCACAGACCAAATATGTGTCAGATGTTCTCGTAAGCTGGGGCCCTTATAATAGAAAATGTATTTGAGAAAAAGAATTTCAACCTGGAGCAGACAGATAGAATTGGGGTGCATTGGTGTGTATTTTGGACCTCTAGATATAGTCCACTATCTTTTTTAATGTACAACTTGGGAACCTCCAAATAGGACAGATAATTACACTTCCCCCATTAAAAAAAGCAAAGTTTAGCCTCTGTAGTGTGTTGCCAGTGGTCACAATGCTAGCATAACATCATGTGCTAACTACTTCTGAATATTCCTGACCTTGACCATCTGTTCCCCTGGACCTTTAATGGTTATTTTTGACTAGGATTTTACATCATCAACTATACCTGAACTCCTATTTCACGCTACTTGTTAAACTGAATGGAGATTATTATGAAATCACCTATGTGTATCACTGGCTAAAGGAGTCTAAGATTAATTTTCACAAAACCAAGATCTATTTTTCTTAAAGTGACTACTACTATTTTCTTTCGATATTTAATTGTGGAAAGTTTATCCAATTACAACACATACATACATAATTGTTTTGTCTCAAACAACTCCTCTAAAAAATCCTTAAATTTCTGAGTACCTTTATTCAGCTTAATATCTGTTTAATATGATTGGTATCAATTTCAATATATCTTTTTTTCTCCCCAAATGACAATTTAAATGAATTTAATGGAATAAAGCATTAATTCTTTGATAGATGTACAATGATGTAATTAAAATTCTATTTCATAATTTTATAATATGTCAATTTTATCAATTCTATCTTTTCTTTCTAGAAACAACTCTAATGACCTACATCTTAAAATGTTATTTTAGGATTGAATGTGGCATGAAGTCTTGCAAAGAGTAAACAGATCTCTCGTGTGTGCTTTTCTACATAAATTATTTTTAATACAAATACATTTGGAAAGTCACCAGGGGAGATTGTGGTTGCCCAAGACCACATGTGGGCATTTTTGAGAGATCCATAGTGGTCAAGACAAACTACCTCACAGACCAAATGTGTGTCAGATGTTCATCAGGTATATCATAATTACAATAAAGCCAAATTTAGTACCACTATTATTTATAGTTTACCTATTTTCGTCCTATTATACTGTCAGTTTCTTCTATTGGTTGCTTTAATACTCTGCACCAAAAATTATGGTGGCATTGATTATATGCTACAAAATAATGTGCCAATATATTCACATACTGCCTAGAAATTATTTAATCAAGAAAGAGCAGTAACAATAACACTCCTGCATACCTCTGGACCAAGAAAGACTATGAGAGAGCTGATGTAGAATCTACAGTCCTAATAGAGGCCAGATAGCTAGATGTGTGTTTATAAAATAGACATCTCAATTTCTTAGTGTTCTATCTTTTTCTACATTGTTAGTCTATTATTTTGGTTATTCTTCTATGTACACCCAACTAATTGTTACTAAACTCAAACTCATTGTGTTGTTATTAATTGTATTGTGAACAGAATAACATCTGCTTAAAATATTTCTCTTTTCTAAACGTTTTCCAGATGCTTTTGATAGGAAGCAAGCAGAGCATCTGACAAATAGAAATGTGCTTTAAAATGTGTATATTTAAAATACATACTTGAGCATGAGATAAAAATATGTTATCATTTAATTTGGTATTCCAACAATGAAATATATAGATAGACACATCAGAGTACAAATGAGTCACCTGATAAAAACTACACAACTATGAAAAATTTTATCAAGATAGTACTAAATAAATGGAAATATATTCATGAATAGGATAACTCAATATTGTTATCAGTTCTTCTCAACGTAATCTAGATACAGACCAAACCCCATCAAATTCCCAATGAATTACTTTGTCTATATAGACAAATTTATTCTCAAGTTTATATAGAAAGGCAAAAGAAACAGAATAATCAACACAATATTGAAAAACAAGAACAAAGTCAGAATATTGACACTACCTGAATTCAAGACTTACTATAAAGCTAGTATAAACAAGATGATGTGATATTGGCAAAATGATAGTCAAATAACTCAGTGAAAACCAGGTACATTTATATATGAAGACATTCGACTCACTCAACATTGCTTAATGTGTTTAATGTAAAATCTTAATAGGTTAATTTAAATAACTCTTTAATGAAATGTAAACAGCTGTTGGTAAGAATGTGATGAAAAAGGTACTCTCATCTATTGTTGATATAGATGCAATTTGGTGCCACCTCTATGGGAAAACATTAGGAAGGCTTCCTAATAATAATGTGAATTCCAGATATTTCCCAGCAATTTATTCTAAAAACATGAAAACACAAATACAAAGAAGATTTATGTATATCTATGTACATATTAGCACTGTCCACAACTGCCAAGACATGGAACCAAAATTAGGTACCTCTAACAACTGAATCCACAAAGAAACCATGGAATATATACTTGGTGGAATACTACACTGTTTTTGAGAAAGACGAAACAGTGGCTTTTGAGAAATATATGGGTGAACTGCAAAGTGATTATATTAAGTGGAATAAAAGTAGCCAAGAGAGACATACACAGGAAAAAATAAAGCAGGAGAAAATCTTGGAATTAGTGAAAAAATTTCATGATTACCAATGAGAAGGATGAGGAGGAAAAGAGTTTCTGGGCATGGTGGTACGTACCTGTAATCCCAGCTACCTGGGAAGCTGAGACTGGGGAATTGCTTGATTCTGTGGTACTATATACAACATGAGCCTGGAGTTCCATGGGCAAAAATAGTGAGACTTAGTCTCAAAAAAAAAAAAAAAAAATTCAGTATTAGTGTGGATGGTTTGGTGGACGATAAGTAGGTCATATGCACATATGGAGAAACAAAAGTAACCCAAAATTTAAAATAGAAAGATAAAACATGATTAAGATTCCTTGTGTTTCTAACTTCACTCCACCCTAGAATGATTAAATTATTTATATCATAACTATATACAATGTATATAGTTTGCTTTCTTGCCAGTAACAAAGTGGATTCACCATTGAATATACAATTTCACAGATACTTAATATCTTACATCCCTGTTATGGTAGGAGACTTATGAGTTTGATTATATTAATTCAAAGGGGTTGTGATCGGAAGAGAAGTGCTAGTTTTATAATATCCTATCCAGAAAATCTGTGAACTATTTCTTGTATGATGAGTTGACAGACAAATATGTTTTAAAGTTAAGGAGGAAAGTCATTTTGTGATGGACATATTATTGACAAGCTTCCTTTTAAAAATGTATACTGCTATGAAACATTTATACATATAATTACAGAAGATAAACACAAACTTGATCTCATATAACATAAGCCAGCATGTGTGTTGACAACAAAGGGATAGAAAGTGCAGAAATAACATTAGGTTGTATTGCTTTTTATAGACTATTACTTTGAATACTTTCAAGTAGTATAAGAATCACCACTAGTCAACTAGATTTGTCCTTGTACTATGAGTTTGCTTTCTAAAAAACACAAACATCTGAAGAGATGAAAACTCCACTCATCTGCTCCAAATGATCAGACTCTCTTGAGTGATTTATTTTGATAATCATTTAATGTATGGGTATGTTTAGCCATTGTGGTATTTTGCAATATAAGGTAATATAAAAAGCAGTTGACTTTGGTATCATTTCTGCTAAATATTAGAATGGAATCAAGAAAGTTATTTTACTTGAGTGGTTTCAAGCTCTAAAATGTGAGCTTTAGGAGAGTGTATCATTATACTGCACTCCAGTTTTAAGTGTCAATAATATATACGAAGAAATAAATGTGGTATTCTTTATTTGGACTGTTATCTTCTTTGTATTGTAAGTGACTTCCATTTGAATATTTTCAGAATTACCAGTAGCCAAAAAAATGCAAATATATGAATATTTTAATTTAGCAGTTACTGATTCTATCAAAGTTCATTTCAGTATTACTGTCCAGACATCCTATATTATTTCCTATTTGAAAAGAAACATTTTAAAGTTACTTAAACATGAAGAAAAGAAGAAAGACAGGGATAAAGGGAGAAGTCAATGAAAAGGTACAGAATTTTTACCTTTTTGATCATTTGTGTTGTAATAGCCAAGGTCACTATTATATCCTAGTATTTTAGACCTATTTAATTTTGTCCTATGTTATTATTGGAAAAATGTAAAGTACAAACATAAAAATTATGTAATAACTACTCTTATCTCTACCTCATTTAATTTCCATAAATTCAGAGCTAGATTACTGAATGAATACCTGGGGTATAATTGTAGAAGGGACACTAAAATCTTCCTAAAAATATACACAGTGAAGGAATCTCTATTTCCAGAAGTTATTCTCAGCTTATTCTCAGAAGGAAGGTTGTGATAAAACCTGTTAGGTAAAAGGAAATATTGAGCATTCCAACAGACATACTCAACTCAAAAATAGGTAACTATTCAGTAACTTAAAAGGAAATACCTAGAGAGCTTATATTTAGAGAAGTTCAGAGTATGGAGACAGAGTGGAGCAGAACTGTAAAGATCCAGCACTACTTCCTATCTGTTTTTCCATAGGGCTGTACTCAGCCTCAGTCCTAAGTTAAATACTGCACTCACAGTACTGCACAGTGAGCACAGTATTAAACACTAAACATATATGTTTAATTTTATATATAAACATATATATTTAATTTAAATATATATGTTTAAATATATATATATATATATATATATATATATATATATATATATATATATATATGTTTAAATCCACTTGAAAGAAAGGAGCCCAGGTGCACTGGTGATGGAAATGTATACTGATTCAGGTCATATGGAAAATAACATGTAGGCTTCTCCACATGTTAAAAATGGATCATACAATCTAGCAATTCCACACCTATATATCTTACCCAAAGAAAAGTAAAAACTGACTAAAAAGGGTCACTCCCACGTTCACTGCATAACTATTTATAATAACCAAGTGATACAAGTAACCTAAGTGACCAATGAAGATGAGTAGATTAAGAACTGTTATATATACAAAATGGAATACTAAACAGCTATAAAGTATAATAAAAGATGAGCTATTGCTACTTATGAAAACATAGATGGAACTGGAGGGGATTATGCTAAGTGAAATAAGTCAGAAGTAGAAAGACAAACACTGGATAGTTCCACTCACAAGTGGAATATAAAGGAACAAAACTAAGGGTCAGACAAAACCAAACAAAGAACCCTAGAAATCTGACTGCAAAATCCAGGCTACCAGAGTGGTGTGGAGAATAATGAAAAGTTAAGTGTAAGAAGGCCCAGTGGATTATAATGAAAGACTCTGGATGCCTTGGTTTTAGGTGTGGTGTGATAGATAACGTACACCTGAAGAAGTATGATCCCATACTTCTGAATCAGAGTTGTAAACCAATGTTACCTCAAAAAAATCCATTTGAATGTGCATCAAACTTGCACATACATGTGAAAACTTTTCCCTCATGTGATAATTCATGTTCATATAAATTTATTGATTTGTCATATAATCCTCTGCTCCAATTTACATACAATGACAATTATGATCTCTAAGCTACTGAATTCATTAAATGTCTTTTCTGTATATTTTTTTAATTTTTTCAGTTATCTAAAATCTTTGGTTTTTATTATATAAATATGTATATATATATATATATATATATATATATATATATATTAACATCCCCATGGTAATCCCCACAGTTCACCCACCACCTCCCCTTCCTGGCTGTTCCAGTTGGTCTCCCCGCCTCCAGTTGTGTACTTTCTTTTTGGTTGTCCATATATTAGTGAAACCATTTTTTTTCTGTCTCTTTCTTTCTGACTTGTTTCTGCTAATATGATTTCTTCTAGGTACATCCATGCTATCATAAATTCATCAAATTTGTCATTTTTAATTGTTGAGTAATATTCCATTGTGTATATATACCACATCTTTTTTCATCCATTCATCTGTTTTGGGACATTTGGGTTGTTTCCATGCCCTTGCAATTATAAATAGTGCACCAATAAACATCCAAGCACAGGTGTCCCTTTGTACCCACATTGAGGGCTCCTTTGGGTAGATTCCCATAAGAGTGATTTCTGGGTCAAATGGTAGTTCCATTTTCATTAGTTTGAGGGTCCTCCACACAGCTTTCCATAGTGGTTGGACCAGTTTCCATTCCCACCAGCATTGTAAGTGCCTTTCTCTCTGCATCCACGTCAGCACTTGTTGCCTGTTTTTGATGTGGGCCATTCACATGAGTCATTAAAAACTATCCATTATAAATATAAAACCCATGTGTAGATAGGAATAGCAGCTTTCTTCATTGTTGCCAAAACTTGGAAGCCACCAAAAAATAGACTAATAGTAGGTTAATAGATAATCTATCATATCTAAACAGTTGATTTCTGTTCTGTGCTAAAAAGAAATGAACTATAACGAAGGAAACTTAAATGCTTTATTACTAAGTGAATGAAAACAATCTGAAAAGGTTAAATATTACATGAATCCAATTATAAAACATTCTGGAAAAAAACAGAATTTAGAGAAAATAAAAAGTATAGGTGGTTCCCAGAGTTTGGAAGAGGGAAAGTAAATAGGCAGAGTACAGAGGATTAGCACCGATTAAAAAAAACAAAAACTAAACTTCAGGTGAGAGTGATATGTCAATGCAAATCCACTGATTATGAATAATGTACCATTCAGGTGGGTGATGCTGGCATGGGGAAGACTATGCCTCTAGCAGGAGGTAGATCTAACTCTGCACTTTTTAATCATCAATTTTTCTCCCAATCTACTATTACTCTAAAAAGCAAAATCTGTTACACAATGACATCAATGAAGACAATTAAGCCATCAGGGCTCAAGGCCTACATAGAGTTAGGGACAGCCACTGCTCCTCCTTGCTTCCTTTGACCCACACTCAGAGTTTTCTCTTCTGAACTTTGTAGCTTATCTCACCTGAAACACTTATACAGACACTAATATACATCCTACCTTGATTTTTTTTTAAATAAAAACCACAAAAATGAAACAAAAACAAAAGCCCTCTTTCCTTTTTACAGACCAATTCAAGTGAACACTGTTCTGTCACATTTTGCTCAGGGCTGAATTTACAGTGATTAAGAAATTATCATGAATTAATGTATTTTAATTCTACCTAATTGGGGACCATTGAATTATAGCAGATTCTTAGGGTATCTAAAAAAGAAAATCTCTCTGGTCTCACTTGCTGCTTTAGAGGAAATAATCCTGCTTAAGAAGCTGAGATCTGCATTCCTAAAAGGGCTTTGCTCAAATTCAATCGTATTTGCTGCTGTAATGCCTGAACCTTTAATGTTCAGAATGCAAAGTTGCTCCAGACCTATGGAAAACACAACATTTGAAAATGCAGTTGAAGAAAACACCAAAAATGCCCGTATAATAAAGACTTAAAATTATGTGTATAAAATATATGCTGAGATAAATATGACTAAAACTATCTGCAATTCTATTGTCTTATAAACAGATATTTAACTTACTCCCTATTCCCAATATATTCATTCACAATATATTGTTAGCAGATTTCTGGATGACTCATTCTCAAAACTGTATAAATTAGGTTCTGTTTCAGTTTTCTGATTGTGTTTACTACACCTCAAACACTATCGGACTTTGAGGCAAAAAATCACTACTACAGCATGATGTACTTAAATTTCATGCAAGTTAATGAAATAATCAGTAGTTCCTAACTTTTAAAAAGGCCTTAGAATACTCAGATTTACACTAGTCTCTTTAAAAGTTAACTCTTTAATTGTAGAATCTGAAGAACAAGGAATTGCCATATTAAGAATTGAAAAATAACATTAAACATGAAATACTACTTATATGTTTTCATATATTCCTAAATAGAAAATATTCAAATATCTATAACAGAGATATGAACAGAAGAAAGAGGGAGTAAAATACAAAATGTTTTGGGATAAATCTATTGACTTCATTCTATTATGAGCTAGAGTACCTCTTCTTATTCATCTCTTTTAGAACTCATATTCATCAAAATGTCTTCAGTTCTTCAGATTTAAACAATTAACACTAAATGTAAATGAGAAATAGGATTAAACTCTTCACAAGATCTTTGCAGGTGAAAGATCAAATTTTAGCAAACAGTAACTTGTCAATCAAGAGATTGTGAGCCTTGTTCAGGACAGTGAGCCTGATAGAACTCTTCGTCAGGATGCTGAGTGCATTCAGCAAAAACACAGCCTAGCTGAGCCATCGCGAAGATACATCACTCTGTCACATCCCTATAAACCCTGTGGTGTCAATGACACATGAACATAGGGGGAAAAGGAGACTGGTATAGTCAAGGAAGTGAGTGCTTTGTAAGACAGCTGGCAAAACAAAAAAAATTGTCTATCAAACAGACAAAGATGTCACAAACTGAATTTCTCAGAGGACACATTCTAGGAGAAATCAACAGAACACCAATGGGTACCAATTATCAGTAAGACTGATGGGAGGATTTCAGTGTCCTATGAAGTTAAATTTATCTAAGAGACAAGCAAGTGGTGATAAGCGTGGTACTATTTCCTAAAGGATTAAATTAACAAGCATATGGTTACCATCAGCATCACATTTCAGAAGACACCAATAGTAATTCAATAAATTTATGAACTGGGTAATGATAACTAATGAAGTAGATCTGAAGTACTTTTGATACTGGTAAATAAGAGAAAGAAATGAATTATAAAAGTGGAAATAAAATGAGCAGTCTAATAGAGTAAACATTACAATAATTTATAATTACAATCAATTTATATAAAATGGTATGCTCTGCAGAAGAAATGATATTGTGGTATGATAAGGCAATCATTGAGCTTGGAAACTGTTCTGTGTTTTCTGAATAAAGATAGCTTCTGAACAACTAGCAGAAGTCAGTATGAAAAGGTAGGCACTGACTATAATTTCTCTGAGTACACAAGCCGTTTTGGTGAAGATTTAAATGAAATCTGGTTTTGCCACTTCAGGCAGTTAGCATACTAAGAAAGGCAGGTGTTTATTTGGGCTCTTCTCAGGTTATAAATACGCTAGCTTGATGAGAGAAGAAGCCTTAGGTTAAGAGGACAGGAGAATTTCTTTCAGCGTGAAAATATGTAGCAGCTTTCATGATGAGGAATTAAGTTTTGACATTTTAATCTCATGCAATCAGACACAGATGTGGATGGGGGAATTTATCTAAAACTTTTAACCCATCTAGAATTTTATGGTCTCCTTTTAGTGATTTGTTCTCCAGCAGAACTATACTGTCTTATAGCAGAATGCCTAGACCCTCGGTTGTTGCCATTACAACCTTTGCAGTGATTACCATGTTAACAATTAAAGACTTTATATTCAGTAAAATTTCCCACTATTTTTTTTTGTCAAGGAAAACAATAGATGTATCTTTTAGAATCATACTATTGAGCACAATTTTCTTGAAAATAAAACACTGTTTATTTCTTCCACATAACTTCCACATACAATCTTAATGAGTTTTTGGTTGAATTCCTTTGAAAGACATTTTTATTTCTACCTCATGTCTGACATCTCCAAATCTGAATCACTGAGTATAGAACACTATCTAGTACAGAATTAAACGTTAAAATAACAGAGCCTGAAACACTAAAGTTAAAAAGCCACTATGGAATAAAGTCACTGAACTATTCTGATTGCATCTGAAATGCAAAGGACTTTACTGAAACTAAAGAAAATTGTATTATAGTCCATGATTTCTATTAAATTGTTTTGTGATCTAGGAGGGTGATGACTGATAACCTTTATTGTTTCCTTTTATCAACTGCTGGGTCTGAGATCTCTATTAACTGATTTAAAGAGATCTCCCAGTCACAAGGTAAAGTAAGAGAAGTAGTTTGAAGAATATTTACTTAGGTATGAAAACTTAAGGAGATGCAAAAAGAAACACATCAAATTTAAAACAATGGTTTTCTCTGAGAGGCAGGTAATAATCAGATATCAGAGGCAAACTTTAGATTTACTGGCACTGCTTTAATTTTTTAAAGATGGCTATTTATATGTCATTTAATTTTTTGATTTTTTAATGTTTTTAAATTGATTCCATATGTGTGCACATATATATTTTTTCTCATCATTGTAAGATATATAACCCAAGGTTCTATTACCTTATCACCCGTAAACCATCATTTTAATCTCTGGGGTCCATCCCTCCAGGCCCACCCCTTCCCCGATTTTACCCTCTCCCCTCTCTTGCATTATGCTTCAGTTCTACTACAGTTTGTTAGTTTAAGTTTTACCTGTCCTTCTGTTTGTTTGCTTTCCCTATATCCTACATATAGGTGACATCTAGGATTTCTCTTTCTTTCCTTCTAGGTCCATCCATGTTATCACAAATGCATTAAATTTAGACAGTTGTCAACAAAGGAGTTAAGAATATACAATGGAGAAAGGACAGTCTTCTTGAAAATGGCACTGGAAAAACTAAGGCCATATACAAAAATATCCAGTTAAATTTCTTATACCATATAGAAAAGTTAACTCAAAATGGATTAAAGAATTGAATATAAGACCTAAAACAATGAAACTCCTTTAAGAGGGTAAAAATCCCTGGCATTGGTATTGATTTTTTAATTTTTTAAATTTGATATAAACAAGACAGGCAAAGCAAAAAAAAAAAAAAAAAAAAAAAAAAAAAAAAAAAAAAAAAAAAAAAAAAAAAAAAGTAGTGTTACATAAACTAAAAAGCTTCTTCCCAGGAGTTGACTTAGTCATTGAAAATATAAAAAGAATGTATGCAAATTGATACTAAAAACAAAATAACTCCAATAAAGTAGAGGGAAGATCTGAACAGAAATGTTTTCCAAAGTATCTTATAAATGGCCAACAGGTACATGGAGAGTTGTTTAACATCAATCTCCAGTGAAGTGAAAGTAAAACCACAGTGAGATATCAACTCATACCTGTTTGAATGTCTGCTTTCAGAAAGACAAGAGACAATAAATACTAAAGAGATAGGGAAAAGAAACAATGGAATACTGTTGTTGGGAATGAAACTGGTACAACTACTCTGGAGAGTAGTATGATGGTGCCTCAATATATTAAAAAAGAACTACAACATAATTTAGCATTATCTTTTCTTGGTACACACTCAAAACAAAACCACTTCCCAAAAATATCTGTACTCTCAAGTTTATTCATTGTAACTAATGTATACAAGTGATCAAGTTTTCCAACATGTATGTATATATATATATATGTATATAAAATGTCTATCCATCTATCCATGTGTTTGTGCACATATGTGCATGTACGCAGATATATGCACATGTGCATATAAACTGGCTGCATTCAGGAAGAGTGTAACTTTGGGTAAGGCATCTATCTTCTACCTAAGGCAACATCCAGGGTGTAATGATTATGAGTCATCAGTAATAAATATTTCCAATAGTGAGAGGCATATGTGGCTTATAAGAACTTAAAGACTCAGTTCATATTGATTCTTATCAAGGGGACCCATAATTTTTATCCTGACTCATAGTCAAAATGCAAAGATAATACAAAAAGGAAATAAAAGCTTGCGGTACATTAGGGACTCAGCTTTGGGACATTAGTGCCCTTCTGGAAATAGTTGGGGTGTTCATTTTCTTTGGGTTCTTCGCTAAAGCTATAAAGTAACATATCCTGGAATATGGATATTTCAATTTTCAGAGCATAGTCTTCTCTTTGCAGCTTCTCTTTTTCTTTGTAAAGGAAGAATTACAAGGGAATTTCTCTGTATCCATTATTCAGAGAAGTTGGTTGTTAAAATAGGAAGAAAGCATAACCTGAAACATTTGTTGAATTAAATACAACAAAAAGACTTCCAACTAATTCCTACATTTATTTTGAACAACATTTAAGAACTATCCATAACACATGTAGGTTATTTTATATTATTTAAATGTTCTGTAATTTACATCTCAAAAATAGTTTCCGTGCTATAATACTACAGATCCAAATTGTACTGTATATTCATAATACCATGTATCACTAAATCAAATACATTAGGCTAATAAATATAAAACAAATGCAATATAATAAAATTTGATTAATGAAATTGCTGAAAATGAACAATCAGAAACTAATTAACTAAATCCCAGTAATATTTAATAATTAGTACTTAAAGAACATGTATTATATGTCTTAATTTAAATTAAGTGTGTGGTTTAAAAACTTGAGATACTTTATTTTTAACATGGTGCTTTTCATTCTATAAAATTTAATGCTATATAATTTGAGGGAAAATATTTGCTTCTCGTAGAGGGGAAGATCACAATACCTCATATGTGAGAGAGATAGACACCATATAGTTATCTATCTGACTTTTGTAATTAAAATGTTGCTGGAAGGCCAGGCATGGTGGCTTGTGCTTGTAAGCTTCAGCCTATGAAGCGGCTGGGGCTAGGGATTGCGGTTCGAGTCCTGCCTGGGGTCTATAGCGAGACCTAGTTCCCAAAAAATAGCTGGGCGTGTTGGCGCGCGCCTGTCATCCCAGCTACCTGGGAAGCTGAGGCTGAGAATTGCTTGAGTCTGTAGTACCCTGGGCAACGAGAGCCTGCGGTTCCACAGGCAAAAATAGCAAGACCTAGTATCAAACAAACAAACAAACAAACAAATAAACAAATAAACAAACAAATAAACAAACAAACAAACAAACAAATAAATAAATAAATAAATAAAAATAAAAATAAAAATAAAATAAAATGTTGCTGGAATTTTTCACAAAACCTACAATGGAGCAAGACTAAACACAAACTCAGGTGAGAAGTTCATACTCTGACAGACAAGTATGTATTGAAGGTAAACCCATCCCCAGATACAAATGATTAGGTTTTGAATGTGACAACGGGTGGATATATCACAACTTACAGTAGGCAACTAAAATATTTACCTGTGGATATCTTTTAGTAAAATTATTTCTTTTGATGACCTTGGTCCTACTTAAATACAATTCTCTCATATCCCTGACTGTAGGATTCACTAAAAGTAAATATTTCTTAGAGAATTCTCTGTCTTTTTAAAAATTAAGGTTAATAATTTTTTAGTAACAGGATATGTGAGCAGTAACTTTGAGATTCAGCTTTGTAGCCTGAGGCAGGAGAGCTGGAAAAAAATCTGAAGTAGTGGATGAAATTAAAAATTATGTAAAATTATATTACAGAGAAGACAGCAAAAATTAGCAAAGAGGTTTTTGTTTTGTTAACAATATTTCTCAATGAGTGAAATGATTTTGAGAATTCTCAAATTTTCTGAGGCAATTCATGATGTCAAAACTATTTTTACACTATTAAGGTTTTAGTTGACTTTTTCGCTATGCTGGCAATTATATTAATGTTTCAAACATAATACTGATAAAACTGACAGGTGTTTTTGCATGGGTCAAGTCAAGGGCACTAAATTATTTACTATTATATAGTTTTCAGCCTCATTCTCAGTATAAAGATTGAGAGTTTAAGAATAAATTTGATGAAGCAATAAACATTATTAATTTCATTAAGCACTGACCTTTGAGTTCACATCCTTTTAATATTCTGTGTGGGAAGTATGCATAAAGAATTTCTACTGCTCATGTAAAACTATGGTCTTGAATTAAAGCACTAACATTGTTGGAATTATAAACTAAACTAGACACATTTTTATGGCACAATATTTTTGCTTAAAAGAACAGTTAACAGACAAGCCCTATTTACTATGATTTGAGTACCTGGCAAACATCTTGGCAATTTGAATGAACCTTTATTTCAAGAACAGCTGACAGTGTTTATAGTCTATAATGAAGTTTGGAAAAAAATAAAATTTGTAGTTTCAAACGAAAAATAGTGTTTTGAAAATCTTGTATCCTCTACTATAAGCTAAACCACTTGCCTATTCTAAAAGACCTTTTATATGAGATTGATAGAAAAATTAATAAATCAGATGCTTTAATTTTGTTTAATCAAATATACTGCCATTGGAACGGTACATATAACCCGGAGAATGAATATTTTCCCCCACAAAAAATTGTTACAAAACCATGCATTTTTGGTAAAAGGTCAATTCAAAATGGTAGGTAGCCCAATAAATTTTAAGATAGAATAGCATATATTTAAAGACAGAAAAAGATGAATGCCTTTTTACTGACTCATCTTGTATTTTCATAAGAATATCCACAATTATTGGAGAGCTATAAACATATTTTCCTTTTACTGAGCTTGAATCTTTTTTTAATATATTGTAACACAAGCTTCCTGTGGACTGAATTAAAAAGTAGATATGAGAATCTAGCTGTCGTTTAGGTCAGAAATTAATGAAATTTGAAAATATTTATTTGTATGCTGTCATTAATTTTGGAGGGCAGGTTTTATGAACATATTTACAATTGACATGTAAATTTTTACTAGTACTAACTTAAATATATTTAAATAATAAATGTATTAAAAATAAATTGTTTAATTATATGTAAGTATATATTAAATATGTTAAAATAATATAAAATATAAGTGCTAATAAATTTTAACATCTTTTTTACATTTTAAAATGTTGAAAAGCAATAGCTCTAATGCAGGAAAGCAAAATTTGTGAGACTCCAATAATTTTAAGACTGCTAATGAACCTTTGAAAATGACTAACCTTTATGTCCTCTGCTATAAAAAATGTATATAAATGTGCCATGAAGATGATTAGTATACAGATATATTATTAAAGTCTAAATTAAAGCAAATTGCTATGAACATGAATTTAGGAGAGGGCCATAGGGAACTACACTCTCACAGAAACACATAGGAGACATCAATGTTACTGAGATGGTCTAATTCTTAAATTGGATGGATGTAGATTTCATGGATGTGGATTATGTAGTTCAAAATTTTTATATATTTTGAATATATATTATTACATATATACATTATGTTCAAAAGTTCAAAATAGTTTCTAAATAACAATTGAAAATGTGAGAGAAATTGGAGTATGCCAATTCCTTCTTTTCCAATAGAATAAAAATACTTAATTATTTTGAATTATCTTAGCAAAAATAAAGAGAAACATGTTTGTGGAAAACAAAGGACAGTGTAATAGAAGAATAGGCTATTACTTTTCAAACAATAGAAGAGCTAAAAAAAAGAACTGTTAACTAAATAAAGGAAGGCATTAAAAAAAACAAAACACCATAAAAGGAAACACTAAATAAATCTCAATGTATCAGTAATGATAAAATATGCAAATAGGTTAGTACTGTATTTAAATGAGTCTACAAAATACCCTGGATCTAAAATTAAAACAAAACCCTTTCATATGCTATTTGCAACGAAACATTTTAAAAATGACAGTGATATTATAAAAAAGGTCATAGTGGGATTTGAAGTAATCAGTAAAAAAATATAGAAAGAAATAATTTCCATTCAGCAATCACACTCACATGCTTTTAACAAAACTATCTTGTATGTGATTGTAACTAACATTGTAAGAAAAAAAATGAACAAATCTCCAACCTTAAAATTATACTTTTCAGATACCTCTTTTAGAGTTTGATATTGTAAGTCATTTTCCTCTATGAAAAAATACTAAATTTATGTAATAAGATAATTCAGATACCTCTTTTAGAGTTTGATATTGTAAGTCATTTTCCTCTATGAAAAAATACTAAATTTATGTAATAAGATAATGAACAACATCACCAGTTCAATCTTGCTAAGAAAAACAGTTTTAACCAATCACAAAAACATATGAAATAATTCATAGAAAGCGACAAGAAGTAGCTGAAAAAAAAAATATATATATATATATAAATGAATAATCGGTAGAGTGGAAACTGAAATGAAAGGCTTCTATTCACACTAATTAGACTTGACAAAAACATTAAATCCAATCATTAGGAGCTAGAAAGATGAACTTTTTATATATGCCAAAGTGTGTGGCGTGGTACAATCATTTTGAAAAGAAAATGTATCAATACTTACTTTAACTAAAAAGACATATGCCTTCACCTGGTTCACCTTTTCTTTAAACTGTATCTGCTAAGGAAGGTCATATTCATGTGCTTGGAAGATATGTACAAAAATACATCACTGGCAGAAATGTGAGAAAACTGGGGTCACAGTATAGGAGGTGCATATACATTTCAGTATATTAATAGATTAGTGTATTACACCATCATTAAAATGAGATGTTTGTATCTATCAATATAATTTTCAAAATTCACCTGTGAAACAAGAACAAGGTGTATGTATAACTAACTAGGCCTGGTTACAAAAAAATGAATACACACATTTATAGGTGTGTGAATCCTTTCTATTTAACTTTTAATAATAACAGCAATGCCAATTATTAGTAACAACACTAATACCTACTATTCCTAACTTAACAGGTTTTTTAAATGTTAAAAAAACATTTACTATATGTGTATATTAATATGTAAAATCTCTGCTCTCAAAAGCAGAATCTAAGTCTGATGATAAAAATGAGAAAACAGCAGGAATGAGGTATGCTTTGGCATACAAAATTAGGGCTAACAGCTAAGGAGGAAAAAAGTGGAAATATTTATAAACATTTTTCTTTCTAATATTATTGAGATGCATTTAAATATACTTATGTATTTATGTGTAGTTTCACCTTAGAATATTTTCATCATATGCCTCTTCTCTTGGAATGAAGATTTGTGCTTCCCTATTGAATTTCAAGTTTCAGTAACCAACAAGGAATATTCTATAGTAGGGAGAACCCAGTCAGCCTGAATTCTTATTACATGTAAAATTACATGTTCTGCCCAATAAATTTGCATAAGAAACCAAATAATCAAAGGTTTCTTCCATTTATGCTCAAAATAGAAGTCAAATCTATCCTCTGTCTCATTTAATACAGATGCATTTAAAACTGAAAATTTATCAAAATAGAATCATGAAACTGTTAGAATTTTTTCTTTTTTTCCATGTGAATTTATCCATAAGAAGCATATCTTTGGATTATAAACACAGATATCTTATTCCTTGGTCTTTTCTAATTAAAACACATTTTAGAAGAAAGGATAAAACTTAAATAGAAGCAAGATATACTTAAGATACTCTAATGATGATTCTGAAATTATTGGTTTTGAAAAGGAAAACTACCTCCTACCCACCTTCTCTCCTGCTGTTCCTCATGGTAATTTTAATTGCATATTATTCTTGTTTTGTGGTATTTCTGATAGAATGGAAAGAAATGATCTACATCATTAATTGTTATATAGAACACTGCATTTCAAAACCAGTCTTGCATGACCCAGTTTTTGTATTATTTCTATGAAGAGGCTTTCCTTCGGTAAGAGAATTACTAATGAAAACAATGCAGATTTTCCAATTATTCCCATCTTCATGACACCACATTCAAAGTTTGGATGAGTAAGTTTCCTTCCTGTCTCTCTCATTTCTATCATCCTCAGGATGATACTTTCAAAGAGGTACATATCTATATTCAAATGGCCTTTTCTTAGAATAGTATACTAATTTTTTTTCTTCAGACTTCTCTTTCCTCTGTTTATTTCTCATGACAATAAAAATGCCTATTCTCAATTTTTATAAAAGTCTTCATTTTTATAATTTTATATAAGCTATCCTCCATTAAGTACACAGACTAAATGGGAAGACGGATGTACAAAAATTGGATGCAGTGTGGAAAGTGACAAAGGTAAAGCACTAGGTATTATAGAAGTCACAATAAAGATACATCAGCATACGGTATTCAGTGAACAGTAGTTTAATATGGAAATTATTTAAAATTCAAGGCAGATGAGATCAGGCACATTCAGTGGCCATTATACAAGAGATTAAGATGATAGTTCATGGGTGACATGGTGGTGAAAGAACCTTGTGGTATACAATGATGTAAAAAGATAGGTTTATTTGTATGTATGTGTGTATGTGGATAAATTTATGTAATCGATAAAAATAGAAAATAAATTTCAAGGCATAGGAAGTAATGAGACAACTTTGGATGGGCAGTAGTCATGCTTATAGGCAATCAGGCACTGGAATTCACACTGGATTGTCACAAGGGCTGAGTTCAAGGTTTAAAATAAGATGACGCATATTGCTGGAGGAAGAGATAAAACTCAAGTAGAAACCTACCAAGGGTGCTTGAAAGAGGTTGGAGGATATCTACACAACTACCATCTCACTACTATGTGATTGACTCATTAGTCTTCCACTTCCATCACTTACTCTTATAAGATAGTCACAGTATGAGATCAGATGGGTATTTTATTGATTCTTCATTGGTCAAGAGCAAGGCAAAACTAGCTCATAGATCTTTTCAAAACTATACTCAAAATTTAATTCATTCACATTTATTGGCATTTTAGTTAAGAAACAATTGCAAATTTGAAATTGCTAGATGTATGTACAGTGTCTTTGAGCTTCAACTGTAGCAATACTTTACTGTCCATGTAAGAACAACCAGGTAATGTTGAACAACCCTCCCACTGAACAAACTGGTAGAACTGGAGGGAGACACACAGTTCTCGCTCCCCCCCTTCCCATATTCCTCCCCCCTTCTCTCCTCCCCCCCACCTCTCCCCTGATTACATTAAGTTAATGTGAGTTTTACAGTCCTTTATGCTCATGACAGAAATTTGTTCAGCCATATGACCAAAAAATGAAGAATAATTAGAGGGGAGAGTTAGATTTTTAAGTATCAGTTATTTATAAAAGTATGTTCTTTTTTTTAAATTGTGTTCAGTGATTTTAAGGAAATGGATTAAAGTTTCTTAGCAAACTAAACATTTTAAAAGTGGAATTTAAAATACAAAACTTGAAATTACAAACGTAGTGAAGAAGTTTCGATTAGATTATGTAAAAGAGAAAATAGTAAAAAAGAAAGATCAGAAAATATATGGAGTGATACACATGAGATATAATGACCAAATTTATGAAAAAACATAATTGAAATACAGGTTATGGTGAAAAGAATTAGAGATTGAACTAGAATCTTAGAAGAAAGGAATAAAATGATGGTAGTATTTGAATAGATAATGACTAGCAATTTTTCAAATATGATTTTTAAAGAAGGAATTCGTAACTTGAAAATCACTACAGGCACTAAAAAGTAGCACATACTCAAAGGTGTGGTGGGAAGAGAGAGAGAGACAACAACATAGATATATCAGATCAGACTTGTTGAAAACTAGACATAAAAATCTTGATAGCAGCACAGGTAGGAAGTATGGCATAGGAAGCATAGAGAGAGAGAGAGTGTGTGTGTAATGGGATACTACTTAGCTATCAAAAAAGGGCATATACATGCCATTTACACAACATTGAGGAGGCTTGAAGGGACTATACTAAGCAAAGTAAGCCAGAAGGAGAAAGCTATGTCATTTATATGTGACATATAGAAAAACAAAGATCCAGACAAAGAAAAGCTACAAGCAACCCTTGAAAGCTGAACATAGATCCAAGGTATCCTGAGTTGGAAGAGTGAGAACAGGCTAGGAAGAGGACAGTGGGCTATAATGGTGCAAAATGGCCGGCAATGGTGGTGAGTCTACTATGAGACTACCCCCTGAAAGGGATCTTCCTATACAAACAATATATCAACATGGATGTAAACCAAAGGTACTTCAATTAAAACAACTGCAGGCCAGGTATGGTGGCACGTGACTGTAATCCAAGTGCTGGAAGGCAAGAGGCCAAGAATGACTTGAGTTCATGGGTTCAAGATTACCCCGGGCAACAGAGCGAGACCTGGTCTCAAAAGAGCAGCTGGGCACGGTGGTGGGTGCCTCTAATCCCAGCTACCTTGGAGGCTGAGGCTGGGAATAGCTTGAGTCTGTGGGACCGGGTCTAAATTGGGCAACATAGCCAGACCTTAGTCTCAAAAACAAACAAACAAACAAACAAACAAACAAACAAACAAACAAAAAGTCCATACAAACAATGAATGCAAGAAGAAATGAAAGTTATCTTTATGTTACTGAAAGAAAATAACTGCCAATCAGGATATACACAAAATGCCACCCAAAGGCATGTATTCTTTTCAAATATACTTGAGACATTTACTAAAACTGATCATATGGCATGTTAAAAATCAACATTACAAATTCAAGGAACTAAAATTATACAGAATATGTTCATTAAAATGTAGTAGAAAATAAGTAAAAATTAAATAACAAAATGATAACTTGCAATTTACCATATGCTCAGATATTACAAGCTACACTTCTGAAAAACCTTTGAGTCAAGCAAAAATCACAATTTTGGAAATTATAAAATGCTCTGAACTTAATGGGAAAAATATAAAACAAAATATAAAAGCAATTAGAATATAACTATACGACTAAGGTGTCTTTGGCCATTTATAACCCTAAATGTTAAATTAGATAAGAATGGATGAAAGTTGATTTAAACATCCATCTCAAGTAATTCAAAAGCATAACAGCAAATATTACCTTAAAAGGAAATAATAGGAATAGGAAATAGGAATTAGGAGGCAATAAGCAAAGCAAAAGCAGGAATAAATAAAACAGGAAAATTCCAAGACAGTCTCACTAATAAAAATTCTGAGCTATACCAGTACTGGAACTTCAAAAATATATGGATATATGGTATACCTTATAGTAAAATGAATGATTGCCATTCATTACTAGTAAACTCAAAAATATTAGTCTTTGGAAAAGACTAGCAAGTTGAAAAATATTTCAATACTGTAATGACAGGACAGATTAGACTACCATGAATTTAAAATAGGATACCACCTATTTCTACAGACATTAAAAAATTAGAAGAAATTATAACAGTTTATGTCAACACATATGAAATCTGACAAAGAAAAATAATTAGAAAAAAATTCAATGATTTCAAATATAAAAATATATTTCCACATTATTAAAAATACTGATTTCATGATTAAAAGTTTCCCACAACAAACACCAGTCCCAGAATACTTCATCAGTGAGTTCATTCTGGAACTTTTAGAATATTGGCCTTACAGAAATTATTTCAAAGGTAGAGTACTGAATTTCTTTTTGAAAGAAATTCATAACCTTGCAAGCAACAGTTGGATCAAGTAATAAGCAAATGAAACAGTTTAATCACCTATTATCATTGATGCAAAAAATCCTGAATAAAATGACAAATAAAACCCAGTAATATGTAAATAACAAATAAAAACTTGAGATCATTCCAGGATCACATGACATATTTTCAAGTGAAAATAAATCCCTACAATTCTCAATAAGACAAATGAGAAAATCTATATATATGATCCCCTCAATAGAAAAATCAAGGCATTTATAAAAATAAATATTCTCTCATGATAAAAAAATTCAGAAAATAATAGAGGAAAAGTTTTGTTGGTTTTATGTGTTTGCCTGTGTGTGCATGCATGTGTATGTTTGCATATAGAAATGAACAAACTCATTTTTAAAAGTTCATTTAGATGGAGAAATTAGGAATGGAAAAGACAAGTCTAAATAAGAAAAATAAATTTGAAAACTTTCCCTACCAGATATCAAGCTTTATATCAAAGGTGTGACTGAGACATTGTGTTATCAGTGTAAGGAGGTACCTACAAATGCAGCATAGATCCAAGGAATATATGAAAATATAATGGAATATGAGAAAGTCCAACACAGCCTCAGTCACTTGCTTTCTCACTAAGGAACAAAGTGAGAAATCAAAATTTCTTTTACAGATGGAGCAGGGTCAAATCGACATTCATATGGAATGATCCCTTTCACAAGAAATGCAGGATTAAAGATGTAATATGAAATTTATCAAGAAGAAAACTAAGCACACCTAAAATATAAGTAGGAATCTCTTCCAAAAACTTCTTTACAAGGTCTCACCATTAAAGTAAGAGTCTGATAAATTGCCCTAAAGTTAAAAATTGCTGTTGATATTCAGTGAGAAGACAAACCAAGGGGTGGGGGAGACATGCACAGAACATATATTTCTGACAAGGATTCCATGACTAGAATGCAAAAGACCTACTCCTATAAACAACAGTCCAAGAACGGGTGAGGGCCTTGACCGAGTCTTTCTTGAAAAGGATGTGGAAATTGCCATTCTATATTTGGAAAGACTCATTCTCATTTGTATCCACAGAAATACATGCAAAATCACAAGGATATATCATCACATGCAGAACAGAAGGTTTAAAATTAAAAAGACTGACAAACTGGCAAGGAGTGTGAGCAATTGGAATTCTCATACACTCTTGGTAGTAGTATCAATTTAAACAACTGCCTTGGAAAATAGTTTGGCAAACTCTACTGAAGTGGAACATATGTACATATTGTGACCTAACAATTCCACACCTAAATATAAACCCCATTAAAAAAAAAGCATGTGGATTTCAAACAATAAAAATACATTTATAGTAGCATTGCTATATCATAATCAGTGCCCCAAACTAGACAGAGTCTCAACATCTATTAGCAACAAAATTGACAAATAAATTATGGCATATTCATGCAAAGGAAAATTTTATTACAATGATAATAGATGTGTGAAACCGTGGATGAATCCCAAACAGAATATTGACTGAAAGAAGTAAAAAACATTTGAGTACTGTTGTAAGATTTTTCATTTATTTTAAGTACAAGAAATAAGTCAACCCAATCTGGGTGAGAATCATAAGTAGTTTTCTTGGAAGAAAAAAAAGTAATGATTTTCTGGGAAGGCAAAGGAGTTTTCAAAGTGCTTATTCTTTTCCTGATGTATGGTGGTTATACAATATTCATTTTAGCTTTTATATATATTTATTATTTTAGAATACTTTTATACATGAATATTAATCTTAAATACAAAAGACATTTTTCCAATAATGTTATATAGACCTAAGGCAATTTACAAGGGTATTTTTTCAAAAGTCTTTAATGTAGATTTTCCAGAATTTCTTGAGGGTGTGGTAGTTGAAACCCTCTTTAGCACTTCTTATTTGCATAGCTTCTATTACTTTCCTTACCATTCAAAAAGGGATTTAGTTTATAAAAATCATAAAAAAGTGGTACTTTGCTGAAAAGAGGAAGGTTTAATGGAAAACATATTGATGTGAACACAAGAAAACCTGGTGTAATTTCCTGTTTAGCTCCTAACCATTTGTATGAATTTATGTCCCTTTTATATCTCAATTCCTACTCTACAAAAAGGTGAGTGTGTTGGATTAAATTACAGCTTAAGTCCCTCCAAATCCAGTCATTAGGGCTGTCGTATATATTTTGACAATTAAATTAAAAAGGTCAGTACTTCTGGAAACTCATTCTGAAATCCACCAATCAGTGCTTATACAGCATCCCCTCAATATTAAGCCAGGGATGAACTCTGAGGATTTACAAGGATTAAAACTAAATACTGACTTTGAGGCACTATACAGTAGAATTTAAAGAAAAATAAGTATACCCAGAACAAACTAAATTATATCATCAGGTGAAGTGTATGCTAGCTGTTGAAGGTCATATAAAGCAAAGTTCTCTGGAATGATTTTGGTTAAGGCATAGTAGAGTCAATATACTTAGATCTAGACTTTGAATAGAAAAAGTTGATGAGACTTAAACAGTGTATTTAGGTGTCCAGCATCAGTGCAGGGTAGAAATAAAATGGGAATGTGCATGGGAAATATTCCTCTAGAATTCAGCAATTCTAATGATGCAGAGGATAAAAGTGTTTGCAGTTGGAAATGTATTGCCAGGAGTTCTTATTTTCTTTCTGACTCACTGAAGGCTTTTGTAATTTGAGAACAGGTTAGCATTCAACAGAGATGGACAGGAATCCACTATGTAATAAGAAACCCCAACCATTCCAGTTCCACTTCACAGTGTCTTCACTGGGAGGCAGACAAGCACAGTCAGAGAGCCAATACCCACAGAATCCTGTCTTCTGTCCTCCACACAGAGGCACAAGGAGACCCAGGCACAAGAACACCTGTCCTTTCCTCACAGAATATGCAGAAGACTACTGATCTAGGAATTTTCCTCTTACTCCTACAGACACCATTAAAGATTGAGTAGCAATCCAAATCTAAAGAAAAACAAAACAAAACAAACAAACAAACAAACAAACAAACAAACAAACAGACCAAACCTCCACACAAGGAATATAAAAAGAAAACTGCCATTGAGGTTAAAGTCCAAAAATGTAGGCAGAACTCATACAACTCTAAAAAAGACAATCCTGCTGAATACGCAGTATGACTATTTTAACCATATATTTTGTTAGTTCATATTTGTCAAATGTATCCACATATTGAAAGTGCATCATGGTTACCTACTAAATGATGTGATAATGCAATGACTTAGTGATAAAATGGTGGTTTCTAATGGGAGGTCTCAAAATTTCACTGCAATTTGTCACCGGTCATCCTGTCAGTGTGCTGCATTGGTATGGAATTCATGCAGATTTAAGCATTACTGCTTTTGTCCAAACTACTGTATGTCTCATCTTCATTACCAAGACTTCTATTTAGATTTTGTTTCTATTTTTGCCCCACCCTAGAAGCTAGATTGACAATGAAACTGCATTCATACCATACCTCAACTGCAATGTTTATGTACATTTGTGTGAAGATATATAAGCATATTTATGTCATTTTATTCATAGCACCATTTTTGTTGCATGTATTCAATATATACACATACTCAATGTTAATTATATATCTCATCCATTGTAATTTCAGATTCTGAAAGTTTTGTCTGTCATATTCTCTCCTGAAAGACCAAATTCTAAAAGTGTGCTGTTATCCACAGAATGCTTATTAAATATTTAATAAGTGGAATGAAAAAGCATTGGTAGCTAAAAATATATAAGTGACAATCAGATAATTGATTTGGGTATAAATTCCACTTCCACAATCTAGCAATTTGCATAAATTACATAACTCTAAATTTTGTTTTGTTTTCCATTTGATTGGAGTTAATACATTAACACAATACTTTCTTATTGAAATGGAATGTAAAGAAAATGCTTTGGGGAGGAAAAATAAACTAGATATTTAAAATTGAATGTTTAATTCCATAATTTAGGTAAACTATCAAACCTTATTTCCTTTAAAAAATACACTATTTGGGAAAATGTATTTGCAGAAATTACCTAATGTACTGATAATAAAAGATTAATGAAATTTTAATGTTTTATTCTTAAAATTCAAATGTATTTGCAGTTAAATACAATATTACAGCATATCCAATATTTTCAAGACAGACCCCGTCTATGAAATTTTCCTGAAGACATTTGATACAAAAAGTATGTCACATGATAGTCTCTTTAGTTTCCTTAAACTGCATCACCTGTGTACATTCATAACTTACCATTTATTTCCCATTCTCTACATTTACTCATGCTAGCTCTTCCTGAAAGAAAACCACCTGGAAAGAGCTCTCCGGCTAGTAAGATTCTCTACTGAAATACGTTCTCCCTCAAACATGACTACATTGATCTTTTCCTGATCTTCAACAATGCTTATAACTCATGGAAGGTGCAATGTATCTAAGATTTAATTTTGTTGCTAATGTGATTTCCTGCCCTACTTCAAATGTATATACACTTTCTGAAAGAAAAAGGAAAATTCTTAAGGACAAAAATGGTTTACACAGTTTTTATTGTGTTCTCATCTTGTGACCACTTTGCAAGCATGAGCAGAGGCTTGATAGAACTCTAAACAGGTGCTATTTTTCCCTAATATAGACCTTCTAATCCTCCTAAGCTTCCAGGTGCCCCTCTTAGTATACAAAGGAAACTATTTTCATTAGTTATCTCACTAAAGAACATAAATAATGGGTCTTCCACAATTCCAAATCAGTTTCACACTGTCAGTGAAAGTTGAATTTTATGGCCTCAAGCTGAGTATTAAGCTGCAGTTAGACTGTCAGCACTGAGGAGTTTGTCATGGTCTGTCTTCAGGATAACACAGTTGTGGTCTGCCCCTGACAATGAATTTTTCTAATCTAGTTCCCAAATCCCTGGCTTTCTTTCCATTCATAGCACCATTTTTACTTTGCACAGTTAGTCAGAGTTGCGCAATACAGAAAGCAGGAATTACCCTCTTTTACTTCCTATTGTGACACCAGAAGATGTGACAGAGATAAAGATCATGAAAGCTCAGGGATCCAATGCCTGGGAATTTAATAAAGGTCTTTAAAGTAGCCTAGATGGACTTTGGCAAGTCTGTTAAATTGATAACAGTTCTTTCCAATAATTTTGTACCTTATTCCCTTGCTCATTTACCCTCACACTTTCCCCCACCCCAACCTCTGACTATAAATAGTCTGTCTTTCCAGGGCCTGGAGCTCCACACTCCAAATTTTAAGAGTTATTCTGATACTTTCAGAATCAATTTGCCAATAACTGCTTATTTTCCATTCTCTGAAGCACATACTAAGACACTGAAGTTGAGTAGGAAAATTCATGAAAACAAATAGGCTAACAGTATAACATAGGATGATTTTACATTGGAGCACACTGGATATTATCTATCAGTTCCAGCAATATGACCTTAAGCGACTTTCCGAATCTATCAAAGCTTAAACTGACTCAGGTAAGTTCCTTTGTGAACTTCACAAAAGAAGTCCATGGACCTGTGATAAGGATTAAATAAAAGTGCCTGATATAGAACCCTGAAAACATATTTAGATACATTATCAGTCAGGCTCAATGTGATTATTGTTCCCAAGTAAAATACTAGACTATTAAGCAAAGTCTTTTGATAGTTTAACTCAAAAAGAATAAAATAAATTAAAATGATAGATATAAATTTCTGTTTATTTTTCTTAGTAGAGTCTTTGAGATTCATCAAGTTGCATTAAAAATGTAGAGGCCAACTACTATATTACCTTCCTCATCAACTCTTTTCTTTCAACCCTTTTCAGTGAAGACAGAGAAAAGGAACTCCCTAGTGAATTTCCCACCTCCGTTTCAGCATGAAGCAAGTAAGTCTGTATGGTTTGAGAGTGAACTTTATGACTCTAGCAATCTTCACAAAACTTTAAGCTATGGATGATGCAGGTTTCAGCACATGTTTAGTTTATATTTTTCAGTAAAAACAACAACAACAACAACAACAACAAACTGCTCTTTACGTACCGATATAACAAAGGGAGAAAACATGATCTGGATTTTAGTCTTAATTCTATCAGCAATAGTTTATTAAGGTTAATTGCTTTATATATATATATATATATATATATATATATATATATATATATATATATATATATATATATATATAGTCACTTCTCAAATACTATCCTCTATCAGATGCTTGCCTTACAAGTACACAGAACAGTTATAGGATTGAAATAAACTGTGAATTAAAATCATCTGAATTAAAAGGAAAAAACACACTATAATTATAGGAATAATTATTTCCATCACAAACTCCACAGCCAGAAGCCAAATTTGCATATCAACACTTCATTATTGGAGACATTGGTACATGAGCATTTTGAAAAAGAATGCAATTTGAGTTTTCATGGGTTTTGCACTTCCTGTAACTATCTTGTTTACTTGCTTTTATCTAAAAGGAAAAGTCTGTTAACACTGTTAAATTACGCCGTCTCATGTTTGTTTCCTTTTTAGTATTTGTTTTACTGATGTTTGTCATGCTCACGGTTCATGGCACTGCTAATCGCTATTCCCCATACTGAGATAGGGGTCCAGCAGAGCATCCTTTCCTCAGGACCACCACTGAGGCAGAGAAAGCAGTTATGGGAACAGGAACAGGGAGGGATAGCAAAGCCAGGTCTTATGAGAATTATGGAAACCAGTGACTGTAGACAGAATCTGAGTAATGTTTGCCTGTTATCACAGTCACTGATTTTCTCAGAGACAAATGTAGCTGTTATGACTGATGTCCAGTTAGTTTTCTCTAGTAATCCTGAGTACAGTGCAGGTGGTCACGTAATCTCCCTTTGTGCACTTCTTTATCAGTGTGTTCTTCAAGCCACTTCCCCACCCCCACTCCCCACTGCCAAAAAAAATAAAACCACCACCAATATTCAGAGGGGAATCTGAAGAATTCATTCCCTAACCTATTTCTCTTTTTTTTTCCATCAAGTATCTGAGAATATACACAATTTGAACTGTGAGGAAAAACTTGAGTTCCTAACTCACCGTAATATAACCCATAGTAATGTCATATTAAATATTGCCATGTTATAAGCCATGTTATAAACCATATTAACATTCCTTTTGGATAGAGGGAAACTACAAAACAGGGCAGCAAACAGATGCAGAGGAGAAAAGCAGAGGAGAAAAGTAAACATTACAGCTCCAAAAGAAAACTGATTGGCACTTTAAAATGCTTAGACTCTCATGTAAAATATACAGATATGTTATCATAGGAATATCTCCGTGTTAAGCATACTTTTATAAACATTGACTCCATATGATTTTTTTCACTGTAAGAAAATGTAAAAGGCATTAGATACAAAACCACTTAAAAGGCATTAGATTTAAAACACTTAAAATAGGGATAAACAGTTATAGTGGCAATTTTTACCTTAGATGATGGCTTCATAAGCAGGGTGCTTTGAGCAACCCAAACATAACTCATTAACAACAACTGCTAAAATCCAGTTCAAAATTAAAGTTAATGCACATCAAGATAAAACATCTCACATTCCAATAAGGTGCTTTATTTAGAGAATTTGATTTATGAAACTTTGATTTGCATACAACTTCTCAGTAATGTAACCTGGAACAAAAGAGTCAATTTGCCTAGTTCATGTTCTTGTTTCTCATTCTTTTCAAGAGTTCCATTAACCCCTAGATGTGAGAGGAATGAGAGGAGGCCATTAATTTGTTGTTCAGGTCCTGGTAACCTCTAACTGGATGAGAATAAGCTAACAAGCCACATGAAATCTGGTAACGAATTATCATCTAACTAGATACAGTCCACCTTTTTCTAATTTTTTTTATACTTTATGGAGCTGAGGATTACAATGATATAGGAGGAGCAGATTGAAGCAGATTGATGTTTCTAGGGGCCATTTCTTATTCAACCTGAGAAATGATGGCTTGTTCTGATTTTGGAAGGTAGAAACTGGGTATCCATTTGGCATAGAAAGCTCCCTCCACCCCACACACACATTTTGCTTGGATTTTTTACATGGATGCTGGATCTCAAGAGCAAACATTTTAGAGCAAACATTCTGCAATGGCAGAATAATCAGAATTTTAATGTCTCAATCTCAGAAGTTATAAGTATCACTTTCACAAGACACTACTCAAAATAAAATGACAGGGCTATTGTGATCCAAGGAGATGGGGAAACAGTTTCTGCACATCCTGGGATGGGATCTGTCATGATAGTCAACAATCTACAACAGAACCACAAGGTTTTTGTTTCTGTTACAATTTTAGGAAAGTCATATGCATCATTTATTTCTGTACCTCTCAGTATGAACTTGAAAAGCAACCATACTTGGTACTATTTTTTCAAAAAGGAAGAGACAGAGCTAACAGAACTGACACTCACCTGGCGGAACTGCTCCAGGTCGATCTTGTTACCCACCAGCACCAGAGGAATTTCATAGGTGTGGCGGACCTGAAAGATGAGCTCTTTGAACTTGGCAGCCTCTTGGAATGATTGGCGGTCAGTGACAGAGTAGCAGATAATGAATCCTTCTCCACCTCTCATGTACTGCTCCCGCATGGCTGTGAATTCTGCCTGCAGAAAAAAGCAACATAGTGAAGCCAACATGGAACATCAATCAAAGGTTTAAAGTAAACAAATAATGAGACTAACGTTTTTGGATAGAAATTACTCAAAGCATATTGTTGACTTTGCATATGGAAAAACAATATAAAGTCATTATGAAATGTGAATGTTTTAAACTTTTCAGTATTGAGCTTTACTCACAAAAGATTTAAGATATATTGGGGAGGCATGTTCAATAGGCTTACTCATTAAGTTTTAGGACAATGTGTTGATTACAGTTGATTCTTGAACAACACAGGTGTGATCTACATGAGTCCACTTACATGTGATAATTTTTTCCTATCTTGCTAGTTTGCATTCAAAGAGTCAACCATTCTCCACTATTAATTGTCCTTTTTTTTTTTTTGAGACTAGGTCTCGCTATTTTTGCCAGTAGAAATGCAGACTCACGTTGTCTGTGGTACCACGGACTCAAGCAATCCCCAGCCTCCTCTTCCCAGGTAGTTAGGATTACAGGCGCATGCCACCACACCCAGCTATTTTTTGGGACTAGATCTTGCTGTGTTGCCCTGGGCAGGACTCAAACTGCAATCCCCAGGCCCTGCTGTGACTCCATAAGCTGTCGGTTACAGGCACATGCCACCGTACCTGGCTAATTGCATTTGTTAATGTGAACTCAAGAGCACAATGCACCAACTGTTACAGACTTGAGTATTTGTGGATTTAGGTTATTAAGTAAGGTCCTTAAACCAATGCCTGTAGAGTCCCAGAGACTACTGTAATTAAATTTGGGGAGTCAAAATCATAGTAGACATTTTAACTGCATTGTTTCAGCATCTCAAGTCCCCCACCATTGTTCAAGGGTCAACTGTATATATTTTTAATGGCTGTCTACTTAATGACCTAATCTTACAAAGTGGAAATTAAATTTGTATGCACCTAACACTAAATCTGAAGGACAGATCTTCTCAAAAATGTAAATGCAAACTGGAGTTTAACTCTGATTATATTTGTGAATGAAGACAGGTAGTAACATGACTGATCCTAGACCCAGTCATATGATTGGGTATTCTTAGATTTGTCTAAGAATACACAGAAGGGTCATGTTTGTTCAGTTGTTTTTACATTTTGTTGACTTTCCATTATCTTTCCTCTCTGCATAGAAAAGCAAGATCACATTCTACAAATAATTTGTCAACCTGGGAGATACTGTTGTTATAGCTTTTCATGTTATATGCCAACCTGAGTTACAATTTCCTGGCAACTAAAATTAAATATTTGCTCTTAAATATTCATTTTAGTCTGAAATATCTGTTCATTCACTATGGCTCTGAATCCACTGTTAAAGTTACAAATGCTATTTAGAAAGATACAATGGGTGACACAAAACTCAGACTTTGGCTATGGAACAAGACATGCTGAACTATGCAGAAACATATTGTGATCTGGGCAACTTATATGGTGTGTATTCAAAGAACGGATATTATGAGTTCAGAGTAATTGTTTAACAAATGAAAATCTATACATCGTTTGCAAATATAATTACACATTGCATGACTTATGAAGGATAAATGCATTTTCATAAACCCAGAGTTTTGGTAGAGTGATGTACTTTACAAGGTCAGAGTGTGATAAAGTTAATAAGATCCTGAACTGGTGAGGCAAACTCCTAAAGAGTTTATAGTGAATATGGAAAGGATACAGATAACTATTTTCAACCAATTCATCAAAGTTGCAAGAAGATTTCAGAGAAAAAGACTTTCGTTAATGAACAGAGAGCTAATGTAGACTCGGTTTAAATAATTCCTATACACTAACACTATATTAATTTAGTATCTCCAAACTTGAAAACTCTCATCAGAATCTCAGTTGATGTGGATCAATTAGAGATATATGGACTGAAACTAACTGATGTTTTCCAATTTTTTAACCCTATTTTTCAAATAGAAATGGTCTTTAAGAAAATAGATTCGTTGCATTAGTTATGTATACATAACTAATGTATTGTTGAAACCATAAAAATTTAGACTGTTAAAGACTTTTACAATTTACAATTCATTCTATTGCCAATTATTATTGTAAGCTCTGTGATTCTTTATTTTTAATTTTCTGGTATTTAAAGTAACATATATGTAAAATATTTTAAAAATATGTGAAATTTAGTTTTACCTCAAAATCCCAGTATTCCTCCCCAAATGTATTATATTTAGAGTTTCTTCATCCATGTAGAAAAAGTTTATGGATAAACAAACACATAAATTCTACCTTCTAACTTCATACAATTTCATAATCAAATACATAAATTCTACCTTTATATGACTTATAAACCCAAATGGGAAGATATATACAATTTTTGCTTTTATTCTTAATTCAGGTTGAACAGAAGGAATGTACTTTGGTGACAATTCTATATAAGTATATGTAAATATTGCTAATTATTTTCAATTTAACTTCTGCAACTATTTACTTTTGAACAGGACATCTCCTTTCCTTCTTACAAACAATGCCACTATAGTTGTATATTATTAAACATCCATGTTGTATAGACTTATGTACACTTGAAAGAAGTATTGCTTGATTAAAAAAAACATGCTTTACTTTTGAGAAATACTGCAAATCTCAAAGACATTGTCCTATTGATACTTTTCTAACTTTATACAAAAGTGTTATTCCTCATTCTCACCAAAGCAACTACAAATTTTTTCTTCTTATGAAATTTAGAGTAAAATATCTTGTTTCATCAGCATTTACCTATGATTCATTGGTATGTTTATCATTCATAAATTTCCCCTAGATAAGGATTTTATTTGCAGTTAGAAATAAAATACTTTTGGACTTTGAATAGAGGATATTCTAAACTTTCAACTGGAATTGTTCTTTCTGAGATATAAAAATATGATCAACTATCTAAAAACTAAAATTTGAAAACGTTTAATAACCTATTAGGAAGACAGGCAAAGTTCATGAAGGTAATATTCACAGAGACTAATATTGGATGAATGAATGAGTGAAAATTTAATAGTGATATTTAACCAGACCAAGTCACACATATATCATATTAGAATATATACATATTAGGCCTTGCACCTAATCTGAAATGGAGTCCCTAAGCCTGAGGTTCCAACCTCAGTATTTCTTTTAATAAAATTTGTTGGATGATTTTACTTTGCACCTGTGCCTGGGGGTATGTGTTCTGTGTTTCTGTTTAAGAGTTCTCTTTATGATCTGAAAACACAGAATGTGAGAGGCAGAATTCATGCCTCTCAGGCTACTCAGCTAAAATGTATCTTCTGACATGTCACCTAACCCTTCATTGCCTCCAATTCCAGTTAAATCAAAGAGGCATTAGGATACATTCTAACCTGCCTTACAGAGCTGAGAAAAGATCAAATGAGGGAACAGATATCAGAGCTGTGATGGATTTTTTAAAATACAATACAAATTAAGCCTATTATCTCTGGTAGGAATCCAGCAAAATAAATAACCTTTCACTAAGAAAACAGGCATGAAATCCTTTTTGAGCTACATTAAATAGGATTGAAGAAGTACTTCTCAAATAAGCTTAATTAGAAAATTTTAAATAGGACAATCATAACACCAATGGAATAGATACAATTAAGATATTCCTTTGAGTATATAGGATCTTCCTCTCAGCAGACCTAATCCTGACCAACTCTTTTCAATGTATGTGTTACCTAAAGATACACTGGAGACCGGTTGGGCCCAGACAATTGAGCAGAAGCGCTACAGTTATGCATCAACTTAATAATATATGATACAAAAATGACTTTATAAGGAAAAATGCTGTGTTCAACATGCTGCTTCCATCTCCATTCACCCATGAATTAAAGATTCCTGTGTTTTATGTTCTGTGTGTATCCTGAATGTTAATATCATCTTCATTTACTTCCTGCTATAAATGAAACTTGTTAGTTAATTATTCAGGAACATTACCAGATCCCATTTGCTATCCATGAGTAGCAAAGTAGCTATGAAACAAACTCACTGTATAAAACACAAAAACACAAGCATTCTAAATATCTTGATGACTATTCTGAGCATAACACAGTAGCTGGATCCATTTTCTTTGATATGCTTTCTTCTATTAAAATAGTGTGAAAATCCTGAAACAAAGTAAAAGAAAAACTTTGACCTCATATCTCATTTTCTTAATTGTCAAAGAAGCATTTTGAACAGGTATTTGGGACTAAGCCAGCTCCACTTTGCATTTAACTGATAGTGTATTGTCACATGAATATACTGACACTAGGAACACAGCATCTTTTCAACCACTTCCTGGTACAGCACACACATCTTATCATCCACACTGGTTGCTATACCCATAATATCCACTTCTCCACAAAAAATTTATTCTCCTAGTAAAAATAAAAAACAAAGAGTCACGCACCTAATACTATGCCAAGAGGTAGGATTGAAGCAGTAATGTGAAAAAATGAAAGCATGGCTCTGTCCAAGTTGAAAAGACACAAAGAGAACAGATATAACAAATGAAGAGCAATTACGAGCTAAATGAACCATGAGGGTTCAGAGAAGGGCAAGAGCAGTCAGCTGAAGGAAGGCAAAGAGAACTTGGTGGAGAAAATGAAATGTGATGATATTTACTTGTGAAAAGCTCCTCAACTTTCCTGCAACCAACTTCCAAAGGTTATGTAAATACACCCTTAAACAACCATTTACAGTCTAAATTTCACATTTGCATGATACTTAAACATTTGGGACCTAAGGTTCAATTTTTGGAGATTTTCAGCTGAGTAATAGGGTTGTTGACTGTATTTCATACTCTAAAATAAAGAAAAGGTGTGATGAAAGTAAAGGTATCCTAATTTTACCTTATGAATACAATACCCCAAAATTGAAATCTGTAGTTGTGGTAGTTCTTCACTGTCAATCTGATACCTGAAGTATATTCAACTGAAATTTAAATGAACAATGAGTTTTTTATAAATACTGAAATGTTTTTATAAATACTGAAATGAAAAGGCAAAGTATAATTAAAGAATTTATATTCTTTTGGAATTTTAAGAGTATAACTACATCGTTATAAATTTATCATCTGTTTTTCAATATTTGACACTCACACTTAAGAATGCATTATATCATGGAATACTGCCTCATTCATCAAATATTTATTGAGCATTTACTACTATATGACAGACATGTAAGATTTGAGATGGCTTAAAATATATAATAAAACAACAAAAAAAGTAAATATGGAAAAGAACAGATGGAAATTAGAACATCAACACCAGGGTAAAGCAAGAACACAGCCCAACCTTTTAATTTGACTCAACTTCTAGAGAACCTCAACTACAATAGACACAGGATCAATTACTTCACTTTTATAGTCAATAACAACACACTAATGTGTCAGGTGACACAAACTTCCTGAGCACTTAAAGCTGAAAGCAATTTCTGTTGTAAAGTTTTCAGATAAGAAACAATATCCTCCATGTCAATAGAATTTGGAGTGATAGATTACCTAAGTAAATCTGATTATAGTTTCCAATGGACAGTTAACATTTTTGTAGATTTAGTCAATGATATGAATATAAGATTCAAGGAAAGAAAACCAGAAAGGATGTTTTCTAGAAAAGTAAAATATGCTAAACTTGGAGATATATTTAAACTCCTTTTAGAGTTGGAAAAAACAAACAATTGGGGAGTCTCTTGGTTCTCACACAACATTGAATCCCTATCAGCAATCTGGCTAGAAGGAAGATGACTCCAGTAGTGCTCTCCCCTCAATAAAACTCAAATGCTCAAGTTACAAAGCATATAATTCACAGAGCTTAGCACAAAATGACAATGTGTGTCTTTTCTTCAAAACTAGCAACTTGAAAACCGCAAAAGTAGAGCATTAAGCCCACTACAGGTCCCTTCTGTGCAAAAGAACAAATTCCAGTCCCATGCAGTCAGAGCTGCTGGCCTGGTGTATCCACAAAATATAAGCCAAGAGCACATATGAGGAGAATTCTAAAGATGAAGATTTCTGGGAAGGTCTCCAGAAGGGCAATGGCAATTATGTTCAGACGTTAGGGCACTACTGAAGTTTCCTGACCCACAGGAAAGACATTACACTGAACACTGATGGATATTGAAGGCAGCAGAAATAGGGGCTTGGAGAAAAGGAGGGTGGGGCAGAGTGTGGGTTATTCATGTATGTTTCAGATGGAAAATTATATTACACAAAGCAACAGGAGTATAGGCAATATTTCTATCTGGTAAAGAATAAGCATCTCAGTCTGTGAAGTCAGATTATCACAAACCCTAATAACCAGGTTTTGGATTTACTGTGACAATAAACAAAAACCCAAGAGAATTTTGTCACAAGGAAGGTAACATGCAACATTATTTCAATAGGATCGGTCTGACAATAATGGGAATAGTGGTAAAAAAATGTTGAAAGCAGAGTAAACACTTTAGTCTTCTTAAAGTGATTCTAAAGAGAGTTTCCATGGGGAGGCAATATGTAAACAAGCTGTAAATTATCCTGGGTCTTCCACTACTGGTCTAGTAGACAAGAGTGCAAGACCATCTTTAGGATCAGGTACCTGAAGGCAAAGTCAGTCTTTTTTGGCAAATAATTACTTCACAGTGAGTACTCAGACAGTGTTGTATCTCTGTAGTACACTCATGAGCAAATCTCCAGTTTTCATAACTCTGGAGATGAAAAGCAGCCAGACACAGTCAAGAGAAATGACTTTAAAGCTATTATGTACCATATTACAGATTGCACTTGTCTAGTTAAAACCAACACTAGACCCTTAAAGGGAGGTTACATAGTTAACAAGAAATAGGGTTTATGTGAAGGAATAAAAGCTGAATGGGGTGGGGCTGGAAGCCTCAATCAGGAGGCAAGTCTTAGATGGACTACAGGTACAGAAATTAGCCAATAAAGTTAAACTGAACCCTTTTTGAGGGCCTGGAAATATTTTCCTCACTATTTTTTCTTCTCTTTTTGACATTTGAAGGTTTGTTTCATCTAGATCATACTATAAAAACAGATACTGATAGCTGTCTTCTGGTTTTGTACCTTCTTGACAAATCTACCCAGAACAGAACATTTTCAGGTTTGGGCACTTCCATTTCTATTTGTATTGTAACTCATATGCTTTGTTCTCATTCCTACCACTAGACTATAGTACCTAGATGAGGAAGTTCAGTATTGTATTATCCAGTCCCACTAGGGATCAGAGTGCCTGGATCAGAGTTCAGTAGATAATTATATTATCGTTTGGTTAATTATTTACTTTAGGCTAAATGTCTTTAAGTAAAGTTATCATTCCCTAGATGAAATATTCTTAAAGAAGAGTAAGATTTGGAGACTGGACATGGAGATAAAAGGAAAAGAATCAAGTCTCTAAATTAAAGAGATAAAGCTTTAAGTTGTTTACTCATTTCCCATGCATGTAAAGTGAAGTCTAGTATAACCTTTAGGACAATGTGAATCTCACTTAAATATGTATCAACCAAAACAATTCAATCATTTGTCTTTTCTAAGGGACAAAAGGTGAATCTTAGTTTGGAAGCACTTCTATCCTTTTAGAGGAGGTTTTTTTTTTCCCCCCTATCTGACCTTTACTTCTTTAAATACTTAAAGTATGTGACTGACTCTGCTTGTATAAATCCACTTAAAGATATTTCTTATCACAACTGGCTTCCTCGTTTACTTCTGGAGGTCACTCCTGCTGACAAAACAGAGGAAGGCATCTTGGAAGAAGTATAACTCTGTTAGGAAAGAATTGCAACGACTGCATTTTAGCCATTCTGAGTGTGATGCTTGAAAGGCCGGCACTAGCAAAAACAGTGAATAAGAAAGCCCACATGATAAAATTATATTTGCTAAGTCATTTACAGTACATGATATACCACTATAAAAATTATACATGATAGATATAAAAATTGCTCAAGTAAATCCATCACATATATTCATATTTCTATTGACAATAGAAAAAAATTACAAATTGATTCTTCCACCCTGGCAGAAAACAAATTTTATTTTATATAACTTAGAATGATTTGTCTTCAGATCATCCTAAAGTTTGAGTATTGAGATGAGCCAGCACTCTGTCACAATGAGTGACAATGAGCAAAATGATGAATAGAAAAGACAAATTTCAAAATGACAGTGACAAAGATTCTTTCTTTGATCAAATTCTATTTAGACACCCCAGAACCTTTCAACTGGGTTGGGCTTCTATGTTTGCCTCTGCATTGTTTAGTTTTAGAAAAAACAAGCCTCACCCATTTTTACATCTCATCTTGATATCTAATTCGGTTTCCCAACCTCCAAGATCCCTGAGAAATGGTTGATCATCCCCACCTGCTCCCAGAAATAATCCTGCTGGGGTGGGGGAGGGTAGTCATGTTGAGTAGGTTTGCCCCGTATGCCCTCGTATTTTTGATGTCTCCCCTGAGTAATTTTCTATATACCGATACCTAACCTGCTCCTTGGCAAGTAAATTCCACTTGCCATGCTATTTAGAAATTCAACTGAGTCTATACTGAAGTTTATTTTCCCTATTATAATTCTGTGTAAAATCTGTTTTTAACATTTTAAATATTGCCCAGCATTTGTTTTTCTCAAGTCACCATCAGAGATTAACAGTGTCCTCACCCTTGTAAAGTGCTGGATATAACTTTCCTTTCAGTTTAGTTATAGTCTCCTGGGTGGATGTTCTAACCCCTGATTTCCTTTGATCCATTCATTTATTTCCTTGTCCCACTAATCTTTAAGAACTACATTCATTATGCAGCTCTTCTCCCTTCAAAGGTCCAATGGTTATCCATTTGCTTTCACATCAAATATATACTCATCTGCCTGGTTTTAAGACCCTATAAAACCTGATATTAAGCTGCATATCCAGATTTATCTCCAATTAATCCTGAAGATGCACTCTACATTAATGGGGTCACATCTCTCATGGCTGTCTCATAAGAGTTGTCTCCTCTCACAATCATGCCATCCCACATGTTGTTCTTTACACCTGAAATTTTCATAACAGATATTTTGGTGATTGTCAGTTGCAACTCTTTTACTCTGAAGATAAGAAAATAAGATAAGAAAATTTCTGGGCCCAGAAATACAGTGAAGATATCATTTCTCGTGGCTAATTAAAACGCAGCTAGGTCAGAAACCCCAGTTTTTTACACCTTTGAGTGGGAAGTCCTCAATGATTCAATTGCACAGGTACAAGAGTCAATTGCATTACTTCTTGTAGGAAGCAAGGCACTTACCAAAAATTCTGTGTGATATGTTTTCATATCTCATGACCCTTAAAAAATCAGTAGTTAACTCTTTTTTCATTACTTACCTAGATTCTGATCAGAAATTTTAGACAGATTTTAGATTGTGTTTAAAATCACCACATTTAAATCAACATCAAGGATTACACTATGATTTAATGTTTATATTATGCAGTATTTTTGCATATATGGAAACAAATTGTTACTATTTGGATAAATATTTAATTTTCTGAAATGACAATTTTTTTTCCTGTAGAGAATGTATATATTGTAGAGATATTTCTGAATGTATATATTGTAGAGATATATACAGGCCTTTGAGAACAAAGTTTTTCCTCAATCATTTTCTTAAAGTTTGAATAAAAATGTTTATGATTTTAAAGGAACTGTTCAGCACAAGCAAGTTTAGAATTTTTATCAACAACATTTCTCTTTAAAATATATGAAGTAAAACTACATAAAAATTATTTGCCTGTGGAAGCAGGTTGAGAGACAGAGCTTCAGAGGGGGCTATTTCAGAAGGAGCTATCTCTCTAGCCCCCCCGGCACACTTGACGGTGGGCAACAGCACATCTCTCACCTGTAACCCAGTTTCTTAACCTCTTTGGAATGTCCCAAAAGACTTATGACATATTAGTAATGACTGTTGCCCCCACAGGTAAATTCTCCTGTTATTAAGCATCCCCGCTTGCTCCCTGCTACAGGTCAAATATGCTTTGCTACTTCCTCATTACATCATTGTAACATTTCCTTGCTAGGGTATATAAGGGGCCTCAGAATTTCATTAAAGTTGGGCCTCGACATGCTTCCCAGGATCCCTGTTCTGTGGGCTAGTCTCACGGATCTCTATCAGTCTCTTCCATCTCATTTTCTTCTTCATTCCACATGCAATTCCTAACATTTGTCCATTAATTTAGTTCTTGCAGTAGCAGAGATAACAAGGTGTTTATACAAAAGTAATTGTGCTTCATTAAATTATCAGACTCCGTGAAAGTCTCAATAACAAAATAAATTTAGTACTAGTTGGTAATTTTACAATCATTTTCATCTATTTAAAATATGATTTTGACAACATGTACTTACCTATAAATAGTCTAAAGACAAATTATAGCATAAAGATAAAGGAAAATAGATAACAGAGATAGTATGAGGAAAAACAAAGGTTTCTTTCATTTTTTATCATAATTAATCAATCATTCTAATGATTTTCATTTTAATCATAAATACAAGTAAAGTTGAGTTTTAAAACTATCAAGATTGGTTACAACCATGGTGTTTGTGAAATGCCCCAATATGGATTCAATGAAGATAAAAGGTCTCATGAACTGTTAAGAATAGTTATAATTCTTATGAGTTACAGTGGTAGGCAATAAAATAAAAAATATATAGCCATAGAACATACAGTATTTACAATCTTTTAAATGTACTGTGGTGCCCAGAACATAAACAATACGAAACATTTTCCAAAATCACCTCTATTGCAGCAATATTTAAAGTCTGGGAATTTGCTCTTCAAAATGGTAGACAGTTTCTTCATCTTCTGCCCCTCCAAGTGCAGTTGTAATCTAGAAATATTTTTTAAATCTAAAATGCTATTTGAAAACAAAATGGTAAACTAAGTTTCTAGGTAAACATTGAGAGCAAAAAATAAGACTTCCTAATGAAGTCTTGAAGAACTTCAAACATCAACATAAGAAAAAAACAGCAACATGTAAAAATAAGAAAGAAAAAGAAAGTGAACCAGGGGCAGTTATCAGGTTTAACTAGTATTTAATTTAATAATAAATAAGTAACACCCCTTTCTCTTATCTTAGTAACTTTGTGATCTCTGCTCAAAGCTCTCTGATCCTATTAAGGAAAGTAGAAGAGTTAGCTATGGGACACTCTGGTGTGGATATTGGGGCTTCTAGTAGAATAACAAAGCAAATGCCACAGTGATTCTAAACTGCTTCACAATACAATAGAGTAGGGCAGCTGGGTGTGAATGAGGACACAGCTGAATGAGAAATGTCCTGATGCAATCCCTCACATCATCCCTAAGGCTTTCCTCCCTCCCTACTCAAGTCATATTTGTGGCTTTCTGCTACCTGTAAGCCTTCCAGATGTCAACATATACTGATGTCTAAGGACCATGATGCAAAGAACTAATCTTTCGTAATGTATAATAGAGTTTTCACTGCAATTGTCTAGAGCATGCAGCTCAACTCAAAGATCCGCAACAGCAGGAGACTAGTCTAGTGTTCATCCTTACATAACCTTCACACAGTGTCTCATGTCAGACTTATCATGATGAATCATAAATGAATGAACTTTTAAATTGCGCTAAAAGGTACAATATTTAACTGTTGAAACTGTCATGGCACATGAACTTCCGTTTTCCAAGTAGAACCCACACTTCTCATCACAATGGACAAAATGAAGGTGGTTCCATTTAAGTACTTGAAATAAGAGTTTTTTTTTTAATTTCCAAAAACTAAAATATTACCACTCTTAGAAGAAATTTAAGTGAAAAATCAAAGACATACAAATTTTTTTAGTCTCTGAGATACCTACCCTAATACCTCACTACTGATTGCTCTTCTCTGACCTTTCATATTAAAACATTAATTTAATATTTATAATTATACACACCCCTATATTAGCTGCAGCACTATTACAATATCCAAGATATGCAAACAAAAAGTATCCAACAATGAGTGGATTAAGATATGGTAACAATACACAGTGGATTATTACTCAGCTATTAAAAACATGAGATTTTTTGCCATTTGTAGCATGGATAGAACTGGGGATTATGGTAAGGAAAATAAGAAGAAGAATGATAAATGCTAAATGGCTTCACTCATAAGTGGAATACAGGGAAACTTAACAGCAAA
>PVHY01009812.1:0-54606 GCA_004024945.1 Uropsilus gracilis
CCAAAACAAACAAAGTGTAAAGAACTATTTATTACTAAAAAAAGTGATTTTCTAATTATTTTAGAAAGAAACATATAAGAAAACCCCGATTACCCCAGCATTGTCCCAAAACCCTCGGTTTTTTAATCCCTATTCATCTCACCAAATGTTCAATCACAGTTCGTTAACATGTGTTCCACACAGAACATCCTTTCTTCTCCTTTGGCGTGCTCCCACTTCCAAGCATGTTGCTGTCTTCTCCTTGGTGTCTTCCAGGTAATAGAAAGATACCCCATAGTACAAGAACCAGCAAGTTCATTTATTCAGGCCTAACTCACACAGCCTCTCCAGAAACATTTGAGTCAAACTCAGTAAGACAAACTCCAACACGGCGTTCAAATCTCTAAACTCAGCTTCATTTAACACACACACATTACTAGTTTGGGTCCGCCAAAGGCTGCAGGTCCCAAGCCTTGGCCACATGGCCAAGCACTCATGGCTCACACCTGCTTCTTCCAAAATCTTTAACAAATGGCTAAAGTACTTCTTTTTTGTTTTAAATTAGTATTTATACCCTTCCTACCCACCACCATCTTGCACCCAAGAGGCCTCTGGAGGAAGTAAGACCAAACCAGTTTTCTTTGAAATCTGTAGCAACAGGAGAGTAGCCCCTTATCAAATGTATGTATCAACTATGTTAATGGTACCCAGGGGTGGGGTAGGTACCCCCTGCATCAACTGGGGTATAGACCAGTGAGTGGGGTTCACCCAGGTCTGCAGGGCTCTATCCGGGGGCATCACCCACACAGCTACCCTGATGTAGTGAGCTGAGCAAGAGCACCTCTTAAAGACCTTCTGGCCACTGGGGTGCCCCATACACAGATCATCAAAGCTTCTCAAGGTGTGATATTACGGTGTTTTCCAAATGCTTGTTTTGAGAAAATCTAAGTAAAAAGAAAAGAGAAATGGAAATTCGTGAAGAGAAAAACATATATGGGGTTGAGATTCCTAATTTCTTTTGTGACCAAACTTAAAAAGTCAGTTCATGTGTGACAAAGCTGAGACCCAGTCACTGATGTCAGAGTTTAAGGGGGGAGGAGTTTGGTTGGGGGAGGGGGGAGGGAGGGCAGGGAGAAAGGTCTTACTGCCCAACAAGCCAAGAGGTGACTCACAAAATACCTTCAGATCTGCCTTTGCCTTTATGTAGGGGATGGGGTTATTTGGTTTGAAGGATGGGATTGAGAATATAGGGGTTCACTTTTAGGGCTAGGAAGAGTGGCCTGGCTAGAGTTTGTTCGCTGGTTGCTGCTGGCCAACTCAGCAGAAGCTGAGGGAGGCTTTTCTTCAGATAACTAGGCTTTTCTGCTGGTGGCCCTGCTTGTGGTAGCCTCCTTCCTCCCCTTGTCCCCCAGTAGCCAGGTCCAGCATGGATCACTGGCTTATGGTTCTCTAGTTGTGTCAGGTAAGGTCTGGGCTCTGCTGTCTGTTACACAACTTTAAAGAGACAAGTTGAAAGTTTCCTTTGTATTGCTTGAGGTTTGAAAGGGTTCAGGCTGTTTCATGGTGGCCACTTTCATGCTTAGACTTTTTATATTATTTTTAGAATGAGACTCTCAAGTCTGACATTAGGAGAAAGTTTTAGAAACTAAGCAAAAGATGGGAGATAAATGGAGTGTGGATCTAGACTTAATTATTTGGTGCTCCTACTTTGGCAGTACTGATGGACACTTAGCAAACATTAGAACCCTGTCAGTTTTCTAAATAATGATCGTTTCTCTCTTATGTGCACTCTTTGCGGGCGACCGCTGAGATCCTTACTACGTCCTGCATCATACTGACAGCTTTCTGCTCAGAAGCTTTCGGTGTGGCTGCCCATTAGATTTTAAAAATAAAACCAATTGCTTAGAGTTGAGTCCTTAAAGATTTCACATCTTAAAAAAAAAAAAAAAATAGCACATCGATCCTTAAAGGAAAAAACAGTATTCTAAGTAAAATAAAACTTTATTTTTACCAAGTAAGATGCTCTAGGAAGTAGCTTTCACAGGCTTTTCCCAAGCTTGTGCAGGAAGGTGCCAGACACTCTTCCCTGCCCCTGAAGTTTGCGGGATGGCTGGAAAGGCAGGCCCTCTTCGTGGTTTGTCTGTCTCCTGGGTCTGGGTTGCTTTGAAATTACATAGAAGAAAGACTCCTGGCAGCTTCCCTCTCTGTGGCTGTGGCTGGGCTGTCACCTAGTTCTCAGGACCAGTGACACAGGAACTGAGGCCCCTGGCAAACCCTGGCCTACCCTGAGCTAGCCAGCTACTGTGAGAACTCGGTCTTCTTTGCCTTGTTCATAAAATGGACAAGTATGGTCTCATGGGCTGGTATGAGGATGAAATGATATGAAAAAATGCCCAGTACTTAGCACAGTGAAGACACATTTCAGTGTACGTATTATTGGTGCTTTAAACTTACCTGACCCTATTGGTGACAGAGAAGGCAGCTTAGCTCCAAAGCCAGGTTTTTTTGCTATGACTCATGGAGAAACAAAAACCAAGGTCTCTAATGAAATTCACTGGAGAAGAATATAAATTAGAACTCTAAGCTAATAAAGCCTAAATTCATTGACCTTTACTTTGGCAAGTGACTTAGTATTTCCATGCTTCACTTTCTCTTTTTTTTGTAAAAGTACCAGAGCCCTTTTGCCTTCTTCCAATTCTTTGATTTTCTAAATGGTTAAAGAAGTGAAGTTATAGACCTTGTGCCCTTTCTTTATTTCCAAGGTTCTGAGGGTAGTAATCTAAGGAAATATTTCTAAGTAACCTGCAGAGTAGAGAATTTAACATTTTAAGGAGAATTGGGCATAACCACTGAATGAGCTGAGGGTTCATTCTGGTTTCCTGGAAATGAGAACTGAAAAATGCTTCCCCTTCTTCCAGAAGAGCCCTGCCCTCCCTTCAGGGTCTCATTTGAATATCAAAGACTGCCCCAAGCAGGAAGCCTTTGGAAGTCAAGGTTCCCAGGAGACACTTGACAACTTCCAGGGGAGCACTTTACTTTCCAGGGTAAGCCCCCTTACCCCATCCACTTAGATTCCTTTTGTTAGGTTTTGTAAAGTTCTTCATCTTTTCTAAAGTGAGACTGTCTGTTACTTGGATGACTGAGAATCTATTTTCTTGTGCCTCAAAGAGAAACAGGGTTGCTGAGTTCCTATTCTAAAGAGCTGTGAATTTTAAATTCTATTGAGTAAATTCATCTCCTTTATTATTCTGAAAGAGCAGGAGACATCAAATTAGTATAATTAGTGTTCTAGGAGGAGTTCCATAGGTAGCTCTTTATAATTTATCAGTACACTGTTAACTAGTAATTCATTGTATCTTAGATGGTGGCTGCTGGATCAGAAGGCAAAAATTATAAGTTTTCCTAAATTCTGAGGATGAGAATGTCTAATATCTGTACTGAAACTGAAATTGGATAACAGAACAAGCAAAGAAGGGAACTTAACTAAACTTACAAATGGGAGCAACTGGCCCTTTAAATTCAACCACTCCCCAGATTTGTCCTCAACCCACTTGCAGTAGCAAGACCAAACTTCCTTAAAAGACACAAAAACAAGTTTTATTCACTAAAAAGAGAAAATAGGCAAGAGTCACTGAGGGTACAAGGGACCCCTTTTGTTATCTTACCACACAGTTCAGTCTCTAAGTCCAAAAAGCTACACGTGGGTTCTTCAGCCACATGCATCCAAAAGATGGTATCTGTCTCACCTTCAAGCCAGCAGCAAGAGATTCAAATCGAACAAAGAAACAAAGATGGTGTCCTTGATCCGTCTCCAAAAGGCACAGCATTCTTCCTGCTGTAGTCACCAATACTCACTCGAAACAGCAACAGTAACCCACTTTAGATATCTCACGCTAAAAACAGCAACACACCAACTTCACTTCTGCAGACAAATCCCAAATGTCTCAGTTTCTAAATCAAAGCAAGTTTCCAGGTACCAGTTTTCCAACTCAGTTTACACAAGGTGCAAGTTTCTCCAGTATTCTTCCCCAAGGTCCTTGCCAGCCTGGAGTTGGGGATGGAAGCCCACAGTGTGGCTTCCTTCTTTGTCCTGCTGCCAAACATGCAGCTGCAGTTGCAGGGCCTCCTGCCTCCTTACTTCTCTGCCACTTTCTTTATCCTGCTCTGTAGCCTTGCTCCTTCCTAAATGCCCTTTTCCCATCCCTTTTACAAGAAACCTTGGTTTCCTTTCTCTGAGTCTCTGCCAACCAGGGCAAAATAGTGCAGCTCAATTCTGCTGTGTTACAAACGTGGGACCATGCCCCCCCACTTTCACCACATCACCCCTACCAAAACTCACAGGACTTAAGGAGGCAAATGGTTCTCCTCTAGCCAGCTGTTCATGCTCAAGATTGTGAACACTCTTGGTTTTGTGGACTTGTCTAGCTCTGGCCTGTAAGGGCACAGAGAAAGAAAAGGAGCTGAGTGGAAAGAGATGAATATTTCAGAAATTCTCTTCGATTCTGAAAGCTTTTGTCTGTTACCATGTTTCAGCTGTCGATGCAGCAGTTGTGTGCTAGCAAGGATCCATGACACAACATGATGAGCATGATTTAACCCTGGATTGTGGGCGGGGAGAGAGGCTTGGTCTAGTCCCCACTGGAATCCTCCACCAGGTTTGAGGACTGAGGAGCGGGGGGAGGGGGGGTGAGCTTCAGGGAAGAGGTCACACATTTAACTGAATATTTGAAGTGCTCAGCTGAGAAGGTGGATGTTAGAAAATTGGAGCTTAAACAACTGACCAGAAAGGTGTGGGGCAAGCACAGATTAGGGAGTTCACTTTGGATAACTTTGAAACGTATTTTTGCCTCCATTTGCCTAGCATGCACAGCTAGACATGCCAGGGAACCCAAACTACTATTAGAGCATTTTTTCATAGGTGACTGCATATTATGAAGGATTTGCTAGGTGGGGGAGTCAGCTACTACCTCTCTTCCTTGCCCCGGGACTGCTCATTTCTGGCTGAACTGTTCAGTAGGTTTCTGGTTCCTGGGGTTGTAATTTCTGGTGTCCACAGGTGGTGAGAAAGTCTAAGGGTCATAACAGATCTGACAAAAGGAACCTATGTAGCCCAGTTCCCCCTGATGAAAGAAGGTGAAGCAGCATGTGGAGCTGTTCCAGGTCATGTCATTGGAAGCACAGGAATAGAACCTGGGGCCCCATTCCTGTCCCTGTGGTTTCTTCAGTGGTTTGGTTTTGGCTCTGGGATGTTCTCTGACTCCCCAGCGAAGACAGTGGAGACTGACTGAAATTGAAAATAGGCATGGACAGCAGACGCCTAGTGCCTTGTGTCTGTATGGCATGGGCATGATTGACAGGGATGGCTGGGGACTGTGGCTAAGGAGTACCTTGATTATTTTGATCTCTCCTATTCTGTCTGGAAGGATGGTTGTAGTGCTAAAGAAATCACCACTGCATTTGAATCACTTCCATCGATGCCCAGCATTTTAGCTGTTGACTCTGTTTATTAGTAGTAGTAACAGTGCCATAGCAGTATTCCCAGGAAGACCAGGCAGCGACTCAGCTGGAGAGGAAAGGCTTCATTTGTTCACACTGGTAGGCCCAGTGGGATAGCTCCTGAAAGACTGAGCCCCCTACATCAGGGGAGGTTGGGTTTTATAATGTTCCCTAATAATTGGGAACTGGTTGCTTTGCAGGAGCCAAGTAGCTGAGGATCCCTGCTAAGTGAGGAGGTTTGTAGTCAGGTCATCCTGATTCCACAACTGGCATCAGGTGGGGCTGGGAAGTGAGGCTGGGAAGGTTCCTCATTCTGGGCTGCTTCTGACTTTATTAGTTTTCCCTTGTCAGTAGTATTGTTTGCTGCTATTCCGTTTTCCTTCACAGATCATCCTTCAGTGATGAATGGGGAAATTCCGATATCCAGTTCTGTGGTAGGAGGGGACGAAAGAAATCAGCTCACAAGGAGTTCGTCAGTCAGTGATAACCTACAGAATCTCAGCCACCATGTTTACTATGACAGGGAACTGTGGTATTGAGCTTACTGTACCATTCGATGTTGGACACCAACTAGAAAGAGAAACCTTAAAAGGAGTTCCTCCCCCTCCCCACCTTTCATCCCATCACAACTGGGTGTCATTCTAGGCTTTCATTTCTTTGGGTACTACATTTCAAGAGGAATGTATTTGGGTGAAAAACAGGCCCTCTGCAAGATGTGCCACTTGGGCTTGTGGATTATTTCAAACTGAGGTCAGCCAACACCCTGGCTTATGAGTAGCACTTACTCTTCTGAAAACAACTTAGAAGAAAGAAAATGGGAGGATATTATCCAGAATTAGGGTTTTTGTGTACCAGAAATGTTTTCTTCCCCCTTACATTTTATTTTATTTTATTCATAATTTCTTACATAGATAAATGGTTGCCGGATGCCTTCCCTCCCCTTCCCCCAATACCTGATGGCCCATCCATTCACTCAGACTCCTCTCTCATTGTTGATTTATGTTCAGTCCATAGGTCTCTCTTCCTTTTCTGTGTTTGTGTCTTTGTGACAGGTGACGGACAGTGTTCCTGGTACACGGTATTCTGTGCGTGAAGGGTTGTAGCCTTAGCTTTGCGTTGGGCAGCCTGACCATGTTCATTTGAGGTTTAGCAATGATCCATTCTGTTCTGGGGCATTTGGGGTGTCTCCAGATTCTGGCTGTTGTAAATAGTGCTGGAGTAAACATCCGAATACAGGTGTCCTTTTGGATTAGTGTTTTGGTGTCTTTTGGGTAGATCTCCAGGAGTGGTATTGCTGGATCCAATGGTAGTTCCATTTCCGGTAGTTTGAGGGTCCTCCACACAGCTTTCCATAGTGTAGGAGGGAATGTTCAAAGGGCCAATCCCTGAGGCAGGGGGGGAGTAGAGTCACAGCCTGCTCAGAGTGCGCGGGGCCTGACCAGCACAGATCAGTTCCATGCCAGCTGCAGGCAGGCTCTGCACCTTCTCCCTCCAGGAGCGGATGAGCTAACCTCTGGTGAGTGTCAGCACTTAACCTAGTCTGCTGCCTCAGGGGCAGTGTGGTGGTGTGGGCAGGGGTTGGTATAGGGTTCTCTAGAACATGACTCAGTTGGCCTATTCAAACAGGACTTAGGGCAACTCTTACCCTGCTAACTTGCAATTTCTTTGGCCTTGGCTGTAAACCCATTTTGGGACAGCACCTTAATGTGACTGCCTGTACCCTGGGTCCTGCTGGTGGGCTCTCTGCTGAGGGAAAGCACAGTGGTAATGTGCGTAGGGGTGGGCCCAGCTGGAACTTGCCTGTTCAGCCTGGCTAGTTCATCTCCATTCTTCCACTCTTGCTACTTGAAGATGGTGAACCTCCATCACTTCCCTAGTGTTAGGAGCCAGTAGAAGGAAGGTCAAACAGGGAGGGAGAGACTTGCCTTGCTGTGAACTGGAAGAGTAAAAGAAAAGGAATGGGGAAGTTTGGCAGGATGAGGACAAGGTGGGTTATTTGATTCCAGTAGGCGCTTTCCCTCCACTATGCACTTTATCGTGGAAGTCTGCATGTAGGTAAAAGTGAATCCCCTTTAGGTGGTTACTTGGGGTTCCTTAGCCACTGCCTTTTGCTTGCCTTGTGCATGAATGTGTGGGCCTGGCCTCAGCGTTTTACAGTGAAGTGAGCTGGGGCAGATGTTCCTTTCCCTCTAGAAGGGACACTGTTAGAATGTACTCTTGGGATACAAAGAGAATCACCCCATACTTCTCTGGATTCTTCTAGGCTAGCAAAAAAAAAAAAAAAGCAAGAATCAAACAGATTGATTTTTAAAAAAGCCTCAGAGAAGTTTAATAATTACATGTCCACCTCCTACAGACATGGGGGCCCAGCGTGACCGAGTCCCTCCCCATGTGGCTTTCAGTGGCATCTTAAATAGCTTGACTGAGACTGGGGAGGTTAGGGGAGAAAGAGGGATACTTCGGGACATGCACTGGAGGACACAAAGGTACTCCTGCCTTCCCCCTGGAAAAGGAAAAGGATTAGGTGGTCTTGGTATAGACCCTTCCAGAGAGGCTTTCCAGGTGAACCTCAGAGCAGCCTTCAGAACCAGCCTCCGTCTCGGGCCTTTTTGCCTTTCTCAGGCTCTCAGGTTCATGCCACACAGAGAGCCTAGTGCTGGTGGGTTGTGCCCCTCCCTCATGACCCCTGTCTTTCCCATTTCAGGTGTCTGACAGCTAGCAGCAACAGGAATGTCCTGCTAACCATGAGGCCGTTCCTAAAAAGGGCCATTTTGGTCATAAGTTATGTAAGTATTTCTGTGTTCTTCCTTTGAGGTTGCTGTGTGGGAACGTTTCCCTCTTTGACTTGGCTCATGACACCAGGTTAATGAGTAGAATCAGCGGCAGGAGGAGCTTGGTGTCAGAGTTCACACACCATGCACATGCACGTACAGAGTGCAGGAGGGCAGGTGAACAGGACAAGCTCACAACCCCTTCCCAGTGCATATGCTCAACTCAGCACCAGCCTGGCTGTGTCAGCTACAGACGGCAGCACAACCGACGCTCCAGGTGGAGCACTCTGTTTGCCCGAGTGCCTCTGCTCAGGCAGTCTTTCAGCTGAGTGGGCTCCACAAGCAGGTTCAGCTGCTCCCAGGAAGGCCAGACCTTGGTCTCTCCCAGGGGAGCCTGTCCTGCTTCACAGCTGGGCAGCTGGGTTCTGAAAGCACAGACTCATGGGGCAGACCTCCCAGGGTCACTGCTGGAAGGACGCAGTGCGCCTTCCACCCCATCTGCTGGTAAACTCAAGTCACAAGCCCAGTGCAGAGTTGGGGGAAGGGCAGGTGACTCTGTTTCTTAGCTGGAGCTGAATGCTTATACAGAAGGGTGGGGGGGGGGTGCCCATGTGGGTCATCTTGAGGAGTCCTACTTGTGATGCTCTGCCCCTTGGAGTACTTGGCTCAAGACATTTGCAGACCAGTCTCTGATGCTGCTTCTTTTCATAAGAAGTTCTGATAGGAAACGTCAGAGAGCGCTTTTCAGTTGTGATGTTAACAGTTAATGTGCTTTTTTCCCTCAACACTAAAACATGTTTTTGGAAGAAGATACGTAGGCAAAAACTGAAGGGAGTAGAGAGCGCTTCCACCTGGACAGTTTGAACGAACAGGTGAAGTGTTTCACTGGAAAATCTCTTGTTTTTACACAGAATGATTCAGTATTTATTGCAACAAAGGTTTGTTTTCTCAGATTTTGGGGGAGGTAGGCAGTTTGACTGTATTGATGAAAAGTTGTCAGATATTTTCCCTTTTTGCCCCCACATTTTTCTCAAAGCCCTTCTGATTCTTCACCTTCCTGTTCTTTCTGTGTGTGTCAATTATCAATTTTCCACCTCTTCTGGTGTTTTAGGGAACCCATCTTTCAGGGTACTTGCCTATTACTTTCATTGACATTCTTCATTTACAGTATCTTAAAGGATATCACTCAGTTTGAGCAGAGTATAGCCTCGGCTTGATTTACTGCTGATATGTCTTTGACTAACACAATCCACCCATGTTAGGTTTTTGAATTTGAGGTCACGTACATGAAAAGTATTCATGGAATAAGTCAGTGGTACTTGGAAAAAAATCAGCTTTAACTGCCCAAAATGATTCCTTTAGCTGTTATTTAAGCAAAGATTTCTTTCTGACCTTGAAACAACATGATATTTAGCTCTATTGAAATGAAAACTATAGGGGCAACTTGTTGGGGGAAGGGGGAGTGGACCACTGACCTCATTAGGCAGAAGAAGCATCTTTCAGAAAATTCCATGGAACAAGAAGGCATTCCCTGGGGATGCTTGGAACAACCTCAGGGTATTCCACTTTAGGGAGCTCAAGTTTGGAACATTCTAGACACTGTAACGCTAGCCGCCACACTCATATCAGCTCTCACAGGGAGTGAGGGTGGAGAAATAGGGCGTTGGAACCAGTGGTGGGGCTCAGCTCCTGTATCCTCTGTTTTCTTCTCACTGAGGAGCCCTAGGGCCTCAGCTTCCTCACCCAATTCAGTGCTGCTGGGGGGCTGGGTGAGATGGGCAGCCCACTGAGAAGTCCACTCACTGCCCACGCTGGCTCAGGAGGGGTTTGCCGGCCTCTCCCTGCTCACCTCCTTGTTGATGCTCCTTCCTGCCCGACTATTCCCTCTTCGTCTTGATGTTTAAGTTTTATAGAAATGCTCACTGTGAGGTGCGTTTGCCAAGCACAGTATTTGTGAAGTTCCTGGGAGTGTCACCCAGAAAAGTGAGGTGACACTTTTTCTTACCAATTTTTATTTTCTCTGAAGGTGACAGTCATTCTGTACTTCCGGCTGTGGATCATGGGGGGATCAATGCCCCTCTTTTCAGAGCAGGATAATCCAGCTTCGTTTTCGCCTTACTTTCTTACAAGGTCAGTAGATTAAATTTTTTTTGTTTAATTTTACTTGCTATTGATTCGCTTGGTTGTCAATTATTTTGAGGAAAAAAAGGGTTATATGTACCTTTCAAGAATTCAAAAAGAATAATACTTTTGGAATTCTTTCCAACAAATGGTGCTGTTTTGTCAGTTTTGCTGCTACTGACATGTTTGTTTATTCAACACTGTTTTATGGAGCATTTATCAATAATAAATATCCACTGAGAGGATCGTATGACCAATGCTAAGAGAGCTATGCAGAGGTTGACTCATCCTCAGAACTACCTGTAAAGCCAGTGCAGAGGTTGGAAATAACAAGCAAAATGAGCAGCTGTTGTTGGGACACAGTTGACTGGATCCTACAGTGACCCTGAGACTAGAGACTGATTCCAACAGTGACACTGAGCAGTGGATGGGCTCATTGAGCAGGCTTTCAATGTCTTTTGTGTCCAGTTCTTTTGAGGCTTTCAGGTATAATTATATTTGACAATTTTATTTTTTAATTATTATTTTTAATTTTATTCTTTATTGAAGTAACATTGGTTTACAGTCTGTATGTGATTTAGGGGTATGGGTTCACACTATTAGACAAGCTGGTGTTTGTGGGTCTGGGGGTGAAGAATGACAGGTGCCGCGATGAGTATAGGGCAGGCAAGGTGCAGCGTTATTGAAGCAAAAGAAACAAACTCCTGACAGCTGGCAGGGGGTCCAAGAGAGGAAGCCTGTTCCAGCAACACCTTTCCCCTGACTATATCCTGTGAGATTTCCTGTTACCCAGTGTGCCAGGCAGTTGGCTAGGTGTGCCAAGTGGCCGGGAAATTTTGTGGGTGATGGTTTTTTGTTCCCTAATTGCCCTATATCTGGATCTTGCCCTGATTGGTGACCAGCTCCAATAAAAAACTTCTGGACACCACTTTGTCTAAGGTTGTTGTTACATATCTGGCTCTTTTCCGTCCCCTGCCCCATAGCCTCTGCTCCTCAGACGTATGTCACCACACCACAGCCTCCCTACCAAGGCCCCGGTAGACTGTCACCCTAGTGCATTGGTGCCCTGCCCCCCTTTGCTCCTCCCCTCCTTCTCTGATGGCCTCCATTCTGCAGCCAAATTTCCTTTTTTTTCCAGTCTCACCTAAAATAAATTTCATTGAACTATAATTGAGTTATAACATTATACGAATTTCACATATTTCATGATATGACATTTGTAAAACATAATGATTTGTTTTCCATATATATATTACAAAGTGATCACAATAAATCTTGTTAACATCTATTATGTAGAGTTACTATTTTTTTCTTGTGAGAATTTTTAAGTTATTCTCTTTATTAGTTTTAAAACATTTAGAAAAACTGAAAAAATGGATAAACTTTTTGTAAGTACTTGTACTTTTCTAAATGTTTTTAATTAATCATTTTGTTGTTTACATGTGTATGTATATATTACGTCGTTGCATTCAAAAGCAGTCAAATTTCTAGGGTTTGTTTTGTCTGTTCCTTTGCGTTGTTTCTCTGTGTTCCACATATGGGTGAGATCCAGTATTTGTCTTTCTCCTTCTGATTGTCACTGAGCATCATCCCCTCCAGTGCCATCTACATTGTATATTTCAGAGCTTTAAAGACTTTTCTTCATAATATCTTGTTGCTCTAGTGTTTAAGTATTAAGATGTACTGTTCTTAAACTTTCGTAGTTTTACGTACTTTCTAACATCTGGTAAGATATAATGAGCTGCATCCCAGTCATAGCAACCTCCTCCGAGTACTCTTTTGTGTCCTCGGAAACATGATAAATCTTGGCTCTCTTGTATCTCTTAGTCTGAGTTTTGTTTCTATGCCAGGCACTGATCTTTGCTTTCTGTCATTTATTCACCTCATGTGTATTCTTTGATAAATTTCTGTTTTCTTGACCTTTATGGTTTTCATTGTTAACCCTATTTTCTTTCAGTTTGTTTTAAACAATTTCACATTCAGGAAGGATACCTCCCAACATGATTGGCTTGGTTTTATAATGCATATTGTGTCACAGTTGCTTTTGTTACTTACCATATGCTTTGGGATTAAGGACTCTGAAATAGTTTTCAGAAGTCACATGCTACCCAACCTCCTGGGTTATTCTGGTTTATCTGTTGGAGGTAGTTCAACATTCTTATAAATTCTTGCTTGTGTCTTATATCATAAAGCTATTGTTTAATCCTTTCATTTAGCATGACATCTCTGCCCCAGCTTTTTGTTACTATTGCAAACTTCTTGTCCTTTTTAGGTATCTCTAACTGGCTTTCAAAATCCCCAGGGCTCCTTGTCTGGATATTTTTAGCTCATTGATAAATTGTTTCAGGTTCTGTAGCTCCTTAAATAGCTGTTTTCTGCCTGTGGAGAAAAACCAATTTTGCCAGATCTGTTCTTGTCTAATGCTCCATTTCCTCTAGCTGTGGGTTGGTTTCTCTCCAAGCTTTCTTGTCTCCTGTGCTTGAAGGTAATCTTGCCTGTATTGCTAGAGGCAGCCTATTCCCTAAGCTTACCTGTCTCCAAAGGCCAGATGCACCATCAGAGAGACAGATGGATGAGAGACAAACAGACAACAACAGGGCAGACTGCCCTCAAAGTTGCCAACCAGTTTCCTTAATTGCTTTTCCTGTTATCAAGGAATAGATGTCAGCCTGGAGCAGGAGTCTGGACAGGGTGTGGGGTTCAGGTCAGGGTGGGAGGTGCGGACAGTGTACGGGGGTCAGGTCAGAGTGTGGGGATCAGGATAGGGTGTGGGGTCAGGACAGGGTACGACATCAGGTCTGGGTGCGGGGTCTGGTCAGGGTGTGGGGTACAGGGGTCAAGATGGAGCAGGGGATCTAGACAGGGTGTGGGAGTCTGGACAGGGTGTGGGGGTCAGGATAGGGAGCGGTGGTTAGGTGAGGGTAGAGGGGTCTGGATAGGGTGGAGGGGTCAGAACAAATCAGCTTGGTCTCTGATCACCACCCTCCTTATGTGAGCCTTTTTTTATCCCTGCCAGTGGCGAAAATAATTATTTACTGGAACCTCTGGCAGAATGAGAATCTGTGCGCTGTTGTTGGCCTGCTCTGCCTTTCCCTCCGAGGCCTGGCTGCTCTTCTTTGGAGGAACCCAGCCCGTTTCACCCGGGCTTCTGGCTCTGTCTCTGCCTTGGGGGCTGTTATTCTCAGGCAGCACAATGGATAGGAAGGGTTAGGACACAGAGCCCTAATTGTCACACCCTTATAAATTCCTCCTTAAAGAAAAAAAAAGTGTCTTTCTGTTCTTGTTTCGTAGTTAAAATGCATGGACACCTAGGGACATGTCACTGACACTTGGAATAAGTGACTTTCATGTCCTTCTGAGATAGCCCTTTTATATTGAACTATTTTGAGCATCCAGAAAATTGTCTTTAATTCTCTTGCCAACTAAGGTTTCTTGCTCTTCCTGCATAACAGTCTGGCCTCCAACTGATGATGGTTCAATTGGATTACCTCGGTCTGTTTCCTGCTTCCATTGGGTTTTATTTCCTTCTCATCAGCAGTGCAATCCAGCTGTCTCCCAGTCTTGGGTTTGTCATTCACCTGTCACTCTGCTTCATCAAAGCCCCACCTCTTCAGACCCTGCAAACAGCTTTCATCCTGGCTTCTGTCTTGCAAGTCTTATTTCTTCCTTTAAAGTAGGTATGGTTAATCACCCTGTTACAGGTGAGAGTTTTCAGACTCGTTTTCCCTCCAGTCACTCATTGCTGTAGTTTTAACAACACGCAGACCAAAATTAATAACAACAACAGCAACAGAATTCATCGCGTTTGAGAATAGTTTTCACCAAGTTTTCCTTTGTTTCAAGTGATTTCTTTTGAGTTTGGTTCTGAGATTTCTTCTCCTTTAGATGATCATTTTCTGTGTTTTTAGCTAGGATATAAATACCCTGATGAACAAAGCTAAGATGCACCCCCATGGAGTGTTCAGTTCATTGGCCTTAGTGCCCCCCCAAAAGTGGTACAGTCCTCACCATAGTCAGTTATAGACCATGTTTTCTCCTAAAGCAAACTCATAGCTGTTAAATTAACTCCCCACTTCACCCCCGTTTCAGTCCACGACGTGTTTTTTGTCTCCTGCCTTCTGTTTTCTGTCCTGCCCTGTTCTGTAAATGGAAAGCTACACTGTGTGGTTTCTCTCACTTACTGTGACACTGTCAAGCTGTGACACTGAGTGGTTGTGTCACATCTCGTTCTTTCCTGTTTCCAGTGAAATCTTATCCATCCCATACGTTATGCTTTACGTTATGCTTTACTCTCATCTGTTGCTGGGTGTTCGGGTTTTGCCCATTTTGGGCTGATGTAAGCACCCCATGGACAGTCACACACTTTTTTGCGCGGGTGTGTTTTCATTTCTCTTCATGTATCCCCACGGGGGGAATTGCTGGTCATGTGTGAGCTGTATGCTGAGCTTCTGGGCTGTTCCAGACTGTTCGCCAAAGCAGCAACATCATTTTCCATTTTCACGAGCAATAAACCAGAGCTCTAGTTTCTCCACATCTCCTCCAGTGCTTGTTTTTTGGACAGTTATTTATCTTTGTTTTAATTATAGCCATGCCAGCAGGTGGGAAATGGCATCTCATTACTGTTTTGATTTGCATTTCTCTGATGGTTAGAGGTGCTGAGCATCTTTTCATGTGTGGGTATTTTTGTGTCATCTTTGGAGAAATGTATATTCATATGTTTCCTCCAACTTTTAATTGGATTATTTGCCTTTTCATTACTAAGTTATAACAGTTCTTCACATAGTCCAGGTACAAGCCTTTTATCAGATACATAGTAGATAAACCTGTTCTGCTTTTCTTGATGGTGTCTTCTGAAACAAACAAAATATTTAAGTCTGTTGGAGACCAACTTGTTTATTTTTGTTGTTGAACTTGTGCTCTTGGTGTATTGTTAAAAAGGCTTTGTCTAACTCACATTATCTTTTAAACTGACTTTGTTAAGCTTTCAGATTCAGTTACTAATGAGTTGTATGACCTTAGATTTTTCTCTGTTTTTTTTTTTTTTTTTTTTTTTTTTTTTTTTTTTTTTTTTTTTTTTTTTTTTTTTTTTTTTTTTTTTTTTTTTTATGGGGTTATGCATCCAATCTTTTCAGTTGTGCTGTGATCTTGCTCATGGTAGCAGCAGCTTGGCTGCCAGGGAATCTAACCTTTTGGTCTTGCCTGTTGGACTCATCACAAGGTAGGTTAGCAGAGCCGGGACTGGAAGCACAGGTCATAACTAGGGGCTCACTACTAAGAAGACCTTCATCGTGTTCCTTTCCATTTTTGCCCAAACATTCAATTTATGTTTAGGTTCAGTATTTCTGCGCGGCTGGTCAATATGTTTTCTAGTCTGTGACTGATCAGTTAACTGACACGAAGTTGACTTGGTGTTGTTTCTGTGCTGGATTTGAAACTCAACCCACAACTGGGCTGTCACTGCACCTGAGGAAGAGATAAGGGAGGGGCCCTTCCTTCTGGCATGGAGATCTCCAGATGAAGTGTGCAGGTGGAGGAGACAGTGATGTGCTGCTCACCCTTTCCCTCCCAAAGCCCGGTTTCAACATTTCTCCTCTGTGCTCGGTCCCCCATCTTCTCCCAACCCTTGTCCACTTTCCCCAAACACCGCTCCCTGTTTCCAGACCCACCCCAGGTGGGGTGTCTCTCAGTCTTTGTTATTTTCATGTGCATTGTCTAAGAGGGGTGGGGGTCTTCGTTCATCCAGGCTGCCTTAGCAGAAGGCCACAAACTGAGTTGCTTAGAAACAGCAGATTTTACTTCTCACAGTTACAGAGACTGGGGTTCCGAGATCAGTGGAGCCATTCACTGTTGGGGGTCCCTTCAGACTGTGGCTTTGGGTATGGAGGGGACAAGGGAGCTCTATGGGCTCTCTCCTATAAGCTGTTCCTCCCAATTACGGGGTTCTGTCCAAATGCCCATCTCCTCCCAAAGGCCCTAGCCCTCTTGTCATAATGTTAGGGGTAAGGTCTTTGGGGTAGGGTGGGGCCACAGACATTCAGACTGTAAATTAAAAATATAGTCATCTCATCTTCATCATGCAGTAAAAAAGTACCTGTTATTTCTCAGTGTCATCAAGCTCTCAGCTCATCTGCCCTGCAGCTCCTCTGCCCTCAGCTCTGCCTGCCTCTTTGCTGCCCTCGGCCACTGTAGTCAGTTTCCTGTGTGCATTGAGGGGGAGGAATAAAATAGGTTCTGTGTTTGGTTGTGACCCATGATGGTATTTTCTTTAAAAACAGAAGGAAAGATAAAGAAACAATCAGAAAATTAAAAGATCGTTACTCCCTGAAAGAAATTCCAGGTCTTACTTTGAGTGATGTGTCCCTCCTCCAGTAGTCATCTATTGGGGTACTCAGTCTTTTTCACAACCTGGGCACTCTCACTGGCCCTGTTCTGGGAACCCCTGACATCAGCTTCCCAGTCAAAGTTCCCCCCACGTGGGAAGGTGCAGGTAACACATGTGCCTTCTGAAAGGGCTTGCTGACAGAAGGCGACAACTCCTGCTACATCCTCTTGGTCTCTACTCCAGGTGCCACCAGTGCCAGAGCTGCTGGTGAGAGCTGGGACCTGGTCTCTGAAAGTACCTTGATTTGGGTCGGGGGCCCAGCCTCGTGGTTTTACATGTGAGTATCCTTAGTGAGGCAGGATGGGGTGACCTAGGTGTCTTCCCAAGGGGTTATTACCTGGCCCCCCCAAACACCATAAGTGTTATTGTTATCATCCTTTGTAGGTACCTCCCCTCCTAGTATCTCATGCAATCATCCATCTTCCAAAATATCCCTAAGGGTTTGTTACTCATAACTTCAACAAAATGTTTCCTTGAGAATGATGGGATTTATGCTATAGCTGTCTGCTTCAGTTTCTTGCACAACAAAGCGTGGAGACAGCTGAGCTACTCTAGATTAATCTTCTTCCCTCTATGCAGAAATGGGGAGGCCCTTAGCCAGGCGTGTCTAGGGAATTCTCTCTGACCCTTCCACCCCTCCTGACTTGTCAGCTTGGCCCTTACTTCTGGCACCTTGAGATCTGAATAGTTGTGGCCATGGCTGCTGTTTATACAGATCACAAATAATTCTCTATTACCTATGTAATTACTCTAAATTTATAGTTTATTACATTAGGGCTTTCCCACCCCCACAGCTAAGAAAACATTGCTCTCACGTATCTAAATCTCTCCATCCACCTCTGCCACCCCACTTGAAACTTCTGTAGGAACAAGAGCTAGGACAGGAATGAGTAAAAGCAAAATTATGTACTAAATCCAAGGGAGCGCCCATCCCTCCCCACCCCCCACCCCCAAGAAAAAACAAAAACAAAAACAAAACCCAAGACAGCAATTTGGGAAACTTGAGATTGGATCTGTAAATGGGAAGGCACTAGAGTCAAGGATGAATTTGGAGTAGGAATTCTGTTTAATGAAGTCCCTACAGAAATGCAATCTTGTGAATCTTGGATTAAAAATAAAAACAAAAGCCTGAGGCAAGTAGTGTCGGTGGTGGCTGGGAACCTGTAGGACTGAGGAGTTAGCATCGCTACTCTCAGGCCTGTCTGCTGCCCGGCCGGCCAAGGGGTCTCTCGCTGCTTTTGAAGGGGGAAAGCTGGGACGTGCTCTGTGCTCGAAGGAAGAACTTTAGTCTTTACAGTGGATAATGGTTGACTTTCAAATTCAGAGAGTCAATAAAAGAGGATTTTCAGTGAGAAAGCATACAGGCCCTTTATCAGATTGTGGTCTTCATGAGAGTGGTGCTGGGTGAGCAGGCAGCTAAGTGGATAGATCTGTGTCTGCAGTTTTGAAATACAGGCAGAAGTTTATATGACTCTGTAGGAAAACATCAGTGTATAAAATAGTAAGATTAAGATACAAGTCCGTGTCTTCCTTCCAAAGCAGCGTCTGCCTCTACCTCTCCGTGTTTGCTTGATGACTCCAAACAGGCACAGCACACTCTGTTTCATTCCACTACTCTCTAGGGTTTCATCTCCTCGAAGCTGCGCCCGTGAGGTTGTATCATCACACGTGCTAAACAAATGCTTGCTAACGTTAACGTTATTACTTTTAAAAAAGCTGCATCGTGTTCAGAGAGTGCTGTGGAAAACCTTCATTAGAAAACCAGCGTTTCTTGGCTCGTGTTGCCAAGATGCTGAGAGGTTGGATCAGGACTGGTGGGTGTCTGTACTAACCAGCAGCATAAATGTCTTTGGGGGGGCTAGTGTCACTCCTTTTGATACCCACAGGTGTGCAGCGTCCTGTGTGACTGCCCAGATCACCACTGGGTTGGGTGTGCTAATTCAGGGTTGTCAAGGCCGTCTGGCAAGTGATAGCATGTGGTGGCCATTTTCCTGTTTTCCTTGGACACAGGGGACACAGGGGAAACATGCAAGGACCAGGAGAAAGGAGGATCAGCACCTGCTTGCGGGGAGAGGGAGCTTTTCTTTGACTAGGCATGGTATGCTGGAAAAGGCAGGCCTGGATTGCTTGCAGATGCTCTCCCTCTTGAAGCAAGCTACATAGTTCTTTCAACCTCCATGTTGTGTTCCCCTCACATCCCTGAGAGGCTGGTGGAAATGAAAGAAACAGTTCTTCCATTCATTTTTGACATCACAGAACATAACGGCAAAAGTTGCTTTTTGTGTGGGGCACATTGCCCGAGCTTTGATATTGGGTTTCTGCCTCTTGCTGGTGAAGCTCCAAGCACCTTCATCAGTGCAGTCCTCACGGACCATACCTGGAGGGGGTTTCACTCAGGGTTTAAGTTTCCATCAACCCTGCTGTGGATGTATGAAAGTCAAGTGCATCTGCTTTAGCTCAGGGTCTCAGGCTAGTGCTTCCTGGTGAAATGCCAGCCTTCCATCCATCCTACTGCCTTTGAGTCCCCTATACTGTAAAAGAAACACTGAGGGGACACCATGTAATCCTTGAGGAATTGTACATGGTGCCAGAAAGCCCTGTCTCATGTGTAGGGTCTGCTCTGGTCTTGCTCTGTGACCTTGAGTCAGCTCCTCTCTGCCTCTTTTACTCCAGCGCCCTTCTGCAAGAATAAAGATCATGCTCACTTGGTAGATAGTTTATTGGGATCGAATACCCCTTAATGCAAATACCTTGTAAGACCAATAGTGCTGTGTGTGTGGAAGTGATTTTTAATGTTTTGATTGTATTTCATTACTGGACCTGCAGGACGCTTGCGTAGAATACTTGAAACCCATGCCCGTATAGGAGTAAGCAGTGAGGACCTGTTTCCTCAGTGGAAACCAGACCTGGGCTTGAGGAACTGATTGGAAATACAGTTATTGTTCAGCGCTTCGCAGAGATAAGTGCACAGAGGCAGGAAAGGAACCAGGTGTTTGTGTTGGGGAAGGAATAATGCTTCAACCATTTCTTAGCTACACAGAGAAGATGCTGTTAGGCTTAGTTATAGATGTTGAGATTTGTATTTTCTCCTTGGACAGAGCTGTCTTGGGAGCAAAATGGGTATTAATGGGTGCATTAGAACGGGCCGGAGAGACCTCATGACATTTCAGCTTCACGTTATGGTTTATCCATGGTAACGAGTTCTCATTAGCTGCTGTTCATTTTAGTTTAGTGCAAAATAATATTTCGTAATGAGTCTTCTGTGATGTCTGATCACGGGGGTCGGCACTGGGGGTAGAGTGCCTTTACAAGCACCTTCCTTACTGTTTGGTGGTGGGAGGGCCAGTGGCCAGCCAGTCCTGGGTGCTGAGGAGTTGCCCAAAAATGAACAGGTTGGTCTAAACCTGAGCAATACCTGGGCACCAAGCAGGACCTTCTCCTGGGCTGGACAGCACAGGGTGATGCTTGCCATGGCCTGAATGACTGTGAGGGCCTCCTGGAAAAGGGTCATGCAGTAACTGGTCTCTCTGGCTAGCCCTGGCAAAGGTGAGGTCATGAGGATAATAAGCAGGAATACTAGCAAAGGCCTGTCACTGCTGCTTGGACCTAAGCAACTGCCACGATCCTTGGGGGGGCAGAGTATCATCTGGGGAACTCAGGAGGGGTGAGGATGCACCGGCCAAACAGGTTCAGGCCAGGTCTCCTGAGTCCAGTGGGCAGGTAGATGTGCACCTATGTCCCCAAGCAGTGGATGACTGCCCTTGAGGGGCAGAGTTCTCCATTCCAGTCCCAGCATCTAGGACAACAGAGGACGGCAGGCACTTTTTAGCCAGAAGGCTTTTCACCAGCAGAGAACAAAATCTACGTCTATTTTTGCACCTAGAGCACTCTAACTTTCTCTCGATAAAAATGAGTATTTGAGTGTAAAGAGTCACAGGTTTTGTGAGGTGCCACTTGCCACATGTGCCATCTCCTCTCCCTTCCCTTTTCATGCATTTCTCACTGAAACCACCTCCTCTTCCCTGAGCTCCTGAATGAAAATACATGCCTAACGGGTCCAGGCTACCTCCTGGCTCAGGACTGTGGATTCCATTCTGCTGGAAGACGCTCTGCTGGCTTCCCTCCTGTTTGCTGGATTTATGGTAGAAAGTCGGTAAATAATTCATTTGGGTTCTGCTCCTGCTTTAAAAGACAGAACCAAGCAGGGTGGAGTTTAGGGACAGATTATTTCATTTCTGAAAATTTAACAAAACAAGATGATAAGCTTGAAAGGCAACGTGTGGCCAGTGAGTTGAAAAAAAAAGACGTGGGTCGATAGCTCAGTGAGATCAGATACCCCTCTAAAGTATAATTAGCTTCTGGCATGGTTCCACAGGGTTTCATTCTGCTGAAATTTGAACAAATTTTCTAGCGTTGTCTCAGTGTCTGAAATAGTATTTAACTGGCTTAGCACGACATCAGTTGGAATCCCTGTGCCCTGGAGAGCAGGTTACAGGGCTGAGATTCTGGAGGCCAAGTGTGTGCAGGAAAGGGGCTTCATCGTCATCACCTCCATAGTGTTCTCGGAAGGGACGTTGCTTCTTAGTTCTGTGCCTCACTTTTTACCTGCTACTATGCAATTTGTTATTATGCCTTACAAGTCACATGAGCATTTAAAAACCCTAACTACAACTTCATCACTGCTTAGGAAAGTCATTTTTTATATTTGCTTTTCATCAGGATGATATTCCAAGACTACATGATACTAGAAACCAACTTGCAGAGCAAGGCCTAAAAGTGAACTTACCAAAAAATAGAAGTTTCTGCATAGTGTATGTGACCATTCCAGGCCAAATTGCAGCTTGTCATGTGACTAAAGAGAATATGTTGTGAAAATCTGTGGCTTTGGGCCAAGAGTTTTTTAAGAAAATAGTTTTTAATAGGGAAATTAGCCCATATCTATAAAAGCAGAGCCAGGGGCATAGAATCCCCAGCAATGTGGTGGGGGTCAGTGTGTTTGACTTACGCCTCCTCCCTGTACCCATCTCAGTACCTGAAGCACTTAGTCTGATTCATGCCATGTGTATGTTTCAGTGTGTGTCTCCAAGAGAAAAGGGCCCCTGACAAATAGAACCAGGACTGCGATTGCATTGCCTGTGGCTCCCTTGTGCTGTAGGTTCAGTCTGCTAGCTTCCCAGGAGGTTATTGTTATAAGTGGTTTATTTGCCTCTAATGGGACATGTGCTTTGTTTCATGTTCTCTGAGTCCCTTGTTGATGATATGCAGTTGCCTGATCCCCTGCCCCTGGTGCACCCTGGTGCTGCTGACCTCCTGAAGCTTCATCCGTTTTATACAAACTGGCAGGAAAGGGTTTGGTCAGATTCTGGGGTCATTTTTTTTTTTTAAGGAATGTAACATCAGGGGTGAAGAGTGCTGACCCCAGGTGAACAACTGGCTGTCAGTACCCCCTTTCAACGGTTCTTCGCCTGATGCATCTATTATCATTTTTTAAAAATTTCTTTGTTTTCTAGAATTCTAATTTTAACAGCCATTGGCTTTATGATTCATGAAGGAGAGCTCCTGTTTTAGGGATACTTTTTAGGAGCTAGGGTGGAGTTGAGTGTCACAGCCTGGTTTCCCGACAGTGTGATGCTCAGTGTTCTGCTTCAAAGGCTGGTCACAGGCTACATCCAGAGCCAGCTCAGAAGCTCTGACAGAAGCCCTCAGCATCTGTCCTGTCATCTCTTGAGGCAGTTTCACAGACCCAGACCTAAAAGAGATAGGGCTCTTTTGTTTGTCTTTATTTAGACTTCATGACATTGTCAGCGGTACTGTGTTTGGTGCACATTAATATTTTATTAGCAGTAACAGCACAGAGAAACATGCGGGAAAGCAACATTGAAGTGTCCCAGGCCTTCCGCCATTTCCCTTGGGGATTTGGGTCAGCAGTAGTGAGTGACCCAACTAGGGCTTTACTGACTCTAACTGATTCTTAGGGAAGGCCTGGGAGGCACTCCAGGCAAGTAGCACTGAGGTGGTGAACTGGCAATTGCAGTAGGAAGGTGGCTTAGAGACCATCAGATCTCTTCTCTGTGGTTCTGAGAATCTGGGGAGGGAGGACTGACTACTTCATGCTCTGCACTCTGCCGCCCAGCCCAGCCCATCCCAGCTGCTGCTCTGGCCCTGTGCCTCTCATTTCTTTTATTGGATTACGCATTCCCTGAGGACAAGCAGGCTACCCAGTCTTGGGTTTAACCCCACATGGAGCATCAGAGATGAGCACATTCGGACAGTAAAGTCATGAAAACAGTTTGAAATGCAATCACATTAAAATTTCATGATGAAGATTTTGAAAACTCCTGGCAAGACTGGGGGACAGGGGACAGGGGTGGGAGGGGCACAAGCTAGGGCTCAGGGGCGGGGGTGAGGGTGTGGGGTCAGGGAATAGAAGTGCAGGGGTTGGATCAGTGAATGTGCTCTTGGCTGGAAGTCTCTGCTGGCTGGCCCTTCTGGAAGTGGGAATTCCATTTCCCACAGAGACAGGAGCCCGGCCCCATTCTTCCTGTGGATTACACAGGAAAGGAGCCAGGTCACTCTGGGATACACCTTCCAGTCTGTCAGCCTTTACTGTGAGTGTGGTCAGACAGCAGGCCCTGGTCCAGGTATTCTGGAACAGACAGTGAGGTCCCTGACAGTCTTGGGCCTTCTCAGGCTGCGTTTTAATGGGGGGTCTGGGGTCCTCCTCCATGGGCCACTGCTTCATATTCTAGAAGCTCCATTGGAGCTTGGTCAGCTCCCAGTGCAGTGGAGTCCACAGGCCTTAGTACCTGGTCCTTCTCAAGGGTCTGGACCAACTTAATGAACTTGTGTAGATAGAAAAAATTTAAATCCCTTCTGTTTCCTTTCCACCAGAGGGGAGAGTTCTGCCGGCAGGCAATGCGCCCCTCCTTGGTGCTCACACACAACTGCCGTAGTCTCCAGCACCACCTCCATTCCCAGCTGCCTGCCTGAGCTCGGTCCTGTACTAGTGAGTCAGGACTACTGTACAGAACCTTCACACCCACCCCACCAGAAGGCTCCATGTGATGAGACTGCCTCCCCACCTTGGACATTATGGAGCAGTCGGTCCTAAAGACAGTTAAACATATCCCCATGCGCTGCAGAACTCTGGGTCTCTTGAAAGGGTCAGCGAGGGGTCACCTGCCCAGGTGGACAGCTCTCAGGACAACATTTCCCTCCCTGGCTTACCAGATGTTTCCTTCAGGGTATTTATCTCAGTTTGAGGCTTCTTTGTTTGCACGGTGAAGAAAACTGTTGTTCACCACTGAATGGCCAATCCCTGAGCTGGGAATGAGACTAGCAGAAAAGCTGGCTGTGTGGAGACTGAGTGGAACCAGAGTGAGGAGTGTCCTGCTGTGGCCTCTCCATGCCCACTAGGGGACAGCAGTGGAAGAATTGCCCAAAACAGGTGTGGTGAATGGCTGATGGTCACCTGGCTCTCTTCTCTCTCTAGATTCCTCACTTACTCCTACCTCTTGGCTTTCAATGTGTGGCTGCTGCTGGCGCCCATCACCCTGTGCTACGACTGGCAGGTGGGCAGCATCCCGCTGGTGGAGACTGTCTGGGACGTGCGCAACCTGGCCACCGTGCTGCTGGCTCTGGTCATGGCCTCGCTGAGCCTTCACTGCCTGGCTGCCTTCAAGGTAAGCGTCTCCACTCAGAGCAGCTCTGCGCTGGGGGACAGAGATCTGGCACCCTATGGGCATCCACTCTTTCACAGCATAGCTGTGTGTTTAAACTGTTCCTTGTGGGGTTCACAGGCCACAGCACCCTAATGACCCGATCTCTCTCTGTTACTAACTGCATGGTGGAAATTGGGAACGAGGGTTAACGTTTACAAACAAGACTCCCCTAGCCCCCTCCCCCCTGCCCTGCTGCAGTTAGCTAATTTTTGAGGTAATTTGTTTGATTTTGTGTAATGATAAATGAGATGATGATAATATATTCAAAAGTGCTTAACATATAAATAAGCTTCCCCTTCTGCTAATGACTGCCTGCCTGTTGTGGTGGATGATTTTATCTTTCTTAAGTATGTGAAAATTTCTTTCCATCTAGATGCATCTGTGCTTATTTTTAAATGTATTATTTTTTCACTGAGGTCACAGTGGTTTTCGACTTGGTAGATGATTTAGGGATATAGGTTCACGCCTCTTCAGATTATGGATGATGATGTAATTGGAGTCCCACTCAAAAAAGAAAAAAAAGATATAAAGCTGTAAACAATTACTAATTGTGCAGCCATTTAAAAAACGATCCAACTACAAAGAGCTTGAAATGTTTATTTAGGGAAAACTGCTACTGTGTTGGAGAGTATGCTTCTTGAAGTCTTTCCCATGGTGCTCCTTCCCCAGATCTGGTGTTGAAAGCCCACAGGCTTGCTGACTGGTTTTCTGATTAGGTTTGGGAGAATAGCAGAGCAGCTGGAACTTTAAGGGAGAGTTTGGAAGGAAGACAGCTGTCAGAGGGCTAAGATAAAATACCCTTCTGCATTCGCTGCTGGCTGGTAACACCTTGTGCACCTGGGACTCCAGGGCACTCTAGCAAAATTGAAAACCCAGGAAACTTAGTTATTTGCTGCAAATATAATGAATCTTTCAACCCTTGTCCAGGCTGGGTAGCAGAGGGAGAGGGAGCTTCACTGACTTGAGTCATCCACGGCTAACCTCTGTGCCCATCATTGGATATGCAGACACAAGGGAGATTCCGCAGAGTCAGATCAAAAGCTGCAAAGCTTCAACTCCTTGCAGAGAAACTGATTTTCCTCTTAAGTCCAGGCAGCTTCATCATTTATTATTAAAACAGGAGGAGCTGCAAACTTTAGAAGTACAAAATAAAATACAGTCAAAATGCGTTAACAGACAATGCATAGTTTTTAATTAGGTTGTCAGGCATTTGAAGAAACAGGAGATTATCCCCCAAACTAGGGGAAAATGATCAAGAGAAAATGGAATAGAATTGAAATTCCAGAGCTAAACTATCAGAACAGCAGTTGGTTTTTGACAAATTTCCCAATAATTCACTTGAGAATCGATAGTCTTATATAGAGAAGGTACTGGAATCGTGGAGTATCTGTGAGGAAAAGAATGTATACTCATACTGTACACTTAGAAATTAATTCTAGGTGGACCATGATTCTAGATAAAAGATCAAAATAACACCTGAAATCAGGAGAAATCCTTTGTGAACTTGGGATGAACATGGTTTTGTAGATTTATAAAGTGCAAATTATCAAAGAAAATGTTGATTAATTGGATATTACTGTTTTAAATTTCAATCATCAGAGGTAATGCTAACTAAATCAAGAGGCAAGTAATAAAATATTTGAAAAAGGAATATATAGGAAGGACTTGGATATCTGGGATATGTAAAGAACTCTTAAAACTCAGTAATAAGACAAGCAACTCATAAAAAATGAACAAAAGATTCAAGTAGACAATTCACAAAAAAACTATGAAGATTGGTAAACTCAAACTAATCTACAAAGATTAATAAAAAAAGATGGTCAGCATAATTAGTATTTAGGAAAATTCAAATTTTGAAATTCAAAAATTCAAATACTACAATTGCTGCTTGCCCACTAGACTGAATATAATTAAAAAGATTCATAATACTAAGTGTTGGTTGAAATGGGGTTGTGGGGAGGGGGTGCACCTGGAATCCTCATACATTGCTGGTGGAAATAAAAGCTGTCTTAGCCATGTTGGAATAATTCAGCATTTTCTTAAAAAGTTAAACACAGGACAAACAGTTCTGTTACTCAATGCAGGCAGACCTCAGAGATATTCAAGAATTAGTTCCAGACCACCACAGTGATGCAAATGCTGTAGTAAAGTAAAACTCAGGAATTCGGGGGTTTCTGTATAAAAAAACATATAAAAGTTACATTTATACTATACTTTTGTCTATAAAGTGTACAGTAGCAAGATGTCTAACAATGTGCATACCTCAATTAAATGTGACACAGAAAATGAAACCAGGGGATGCCTTTGGAATGACTTTGGTAGATTTGAGGGGTTTGGAGTTACCACAAACCCTTAAATTGTAAATGCTCAGTTTCTGTAAAGCACAATAAAACCAGCCATGCCTGAATCTCCACTAAAGACAGTGGGGCACTTATGTCCACACAAAGGTGTTTTTTTTTGGCCCCCCCCAAAAGTTTTGTGTGTAAATATTCATAGAAACTTTGCTTACTTAACTGAAACATGCAGACAACATAATGAGCTCAGCTTGTAAATGGATAACCTTAATTATCCAGAAATGTATTTGTTAGTTAATTTATTTTTAATTGAGATAATAATCATGGATACCCAAATCAGGTATTAGCAGCAAAGTGTACCCACCACTGAAGCACCCATAACTTACCACCATAGTCTATTGTGCTTCCTTCCCTCTTTGTTCTTATCTCTCCCCTTCTTCCTCCCCACTTGGTGCTTCAGTTCTGTAGTCAGTTTTCAAACTTGTCTTTATCTGACTCCCAATTTAGTTACTTTCTATTTCACATATTAGTAACACCATCCATTTACTTTCTCCTCTGATTTATATCACTTTCCATCTTCCCTTACAGTCCTTAGAGTCCATGTTCCTGCAAATGGCATGAGTTTATCTTTTTAGATCATTGAGTAGTCTTCCATTTTGTGCATATAACATATCTTCTTGATCCACTCACCTGTTTTGGAACACTTAAGTTGTTTCCGTATTTTAGCTATAGTAAATAGTGCTACAAAAATCATGGTGGGAGTGCTGGTTCCCTTTCTAATTAATGTTTTTGAATTTTGGGTAGATTTCTAGAGATGGCATTACTGGGTTGAACGGCAGATTCATGCTCAATGTTCTGAGGCATCCCCATACTGCCCATTTTAGGGCTAGACTGGTCTGCATTCCCACCAGCATTGTAGGAGGGTTTCCTTTCTCCATGTTGTTGCTGACACTTGTTTTAGGTCTTTACAATATAACATTAATTAGGATGTTAATATTATTATAAATCATTTATTTAAGTTGTAGCATGTATTGGTTCTTCATTCTTTCTCATGACTGAATAATATTCCATTGGCTCTATATTACCACAGTTTGTTCATCCATCTGCTGGTGAACATTCAGGTCATCTCCACATCTTGGCCATCATGCTACTTTAATGTGCAAGTTTCTGTGTGGATAGATGTTTTAATTTCTCTGTACCCAGGAGTATAGTTCCTGAGTCATATGGTAATTCTACGCTTAGCTCTTTGAGAACCTATTTTCCACAATCCCACTGGGAATGTACACATGTCCATGTTTTTCTACATCTTTGCCACACATTATTTTTCATGGTCCTGTGTAAGCCACCCTGGTGGACATGGCGCTATCTCAGTGGGAGGGTACGAGCCCAATTTCCTTCTTCTGCACGTTTTTGTCCAGTTGGCCTCCGCCTCATTTTTTGGAGAAACTCGTTTCCCAGAAACCACCTTTTAAAAAAAGCCATCCTCTCATTATTTTTCCTATAAGTCAGTTTTCCAGAGAAGCAGTGATATGAATAACCTTAGAACTCCAGCTTGCCAAGGGATTTCAAGGAGCTTGAGCTTACACTTCTCCTTGCTAAGACCTCTCTACTCTGCTTTAAATGCTGCCTCCTACCCTCCACTCCATTTCTTACCCGCCCCTCACTTTTTACATTTTTGTCCCTATACTTCAGTTTCTAAATGTTGTGTAACTTGGTTATTTTGTGTAATGTCTTTTTCTACCAGGAGCTTACCATGCCCAGTGTCTATTTATCAGTTTCTTGGTTTGCATTATCACTTAAATGATAAAGTTATTAAAAGGTGGCAATTTCATTCAATTAGATTTTGCTATGCTGGAACACCCCCCTACCCATTTTTTAAGTGACCTCTCTAAATTCTAAAGCAGAACCACATTTAATCTCAGTATGAAACGTTTGTGTTTCTCTATGAGTTTCTTATTAGAATCTGACCTTGACCCCATGACCTGTTATAGTTGTTTAGTAACTAGTGTCTTGGCACAGATGTGGCAGAGCCCTGTTCTGGGGGGTCAGTGAGAGTCTCCTTGTGTCAGTCTCACTAGCTGAGGGCAGCACTGTACCCTACGTTCTGTCATCTGTGTCAGGTGTGTTCCATGTGGTGGGCTTCACGGTGGCAATGGACCTCACACAGTCAGGCCTTGGTCTCCCCAGACGTTTTAGTTTACATGACGAATGAGCAGAAGGCTGTAATCCTCTCCTTCCACGGAATTTGTTTTGAGATCGCTTTAATGCACCATGAAAAAGTTAGCAAAGCATTCCACTGCAATGATCTAAGATTGAGCCCTTCTCAGTGACTTTCATCTTGAAAATCCTTTGCAAACAATGACTAAAGCCCCAACAGTTCTTAGAGGCCACTTCGACTTCCCACACTCCCTTCTGCAGAGTTTGGAGACAGAGGCTTGGCAACTAGCTCACATTTCTGTGGCCCAGCTATGTTCTTAGTCTGCTTAATCTTGAAGAATGCTTAGAATCCCATCTTTATCCCGGCTGCCTGCTCCTCTATCACCTCTTCAAGTAGAAAGAACCCTGGTTTTTCTATGCGATGATTAATTACTAGGGGCATGATTTAAAGGATTCTGACTCCAAACAGGGGGACTAAGTTTGTGCAAAAATAGAGGTCCTGCTTTTGTGTTTAAAAAACCACCTTGGAGAGGACATTTGTAATAACATTAGCAACATGAGCACAGCCCCACTCCCAAGAATGCTTCCAAATGATGTCTGTGTGGCACCAGTCAGTGTTGGGTTGAAAGCACTGTATTGGCCTTAACCATGACCTGGAGTGTTGAGACCATAAGGCCGTATCCTATATTCTCAGGGAAAAGTTTGTTGGATTGACAAACACAGACACTGCATGGCATGCAAGGAATCATAGAAAATATTTTATTTTCACTCTTGATTGATCTCAGTAATTCAAGAGCCACCATGGGTTATATTCAGGGGCAAGTATTTTTCTTCTGCCTCACTGCTTCCCTTTTCTTCACTCTTGGTATTGTTCAGCACTTATACATGCTGGGAGTTAGAGCAGTGAAGAAAATGAAGGACTTACCTGCCTTGTACTTGTACGTATGCCACATGTTGATAAAGACCTTCTGCAGAGGCACGAGAGAGGCAAAGGGGGTGAGCTGGGAAGAGCTGCATGCAGGGGGACACATGTGCCCAAGACCTGGGGCAGGCAAGGACCAGAGTGTCCCATGGTAATGGGGCTGATGTAGCTGAAGAAGCATGTGTTGGTTTTAAAGCCAAAGGAGGTGATGTTCCAGGGGCAGTGGAGTGTGTGTGTGCGCGCACGTGCGTGTGTGGCAGGTGGAATCTCTGTCTCAGGAACTGGCCTGCTCCGCTGATGGCTGGGTGGTTTTGTCTGGTTTTCTTCTTGATGAATCTAAGCCTTATGGGGAGGATACTAGGGGCCAAATTCAGATCTTATAATGACAACGGGTACTCCTGCATGTATCTGTGTTGAGGAAGAGGAAGGGGCTGAAGTAGAGGGCAGGCTGCAAGTCCCCTGAGTACCTTCAAGGCACATAGTCAGTATTTTTTTGTTTTGTCAGTATTTACCAGCTTCTGGGGACTTAATATCTACACTTACAAGCTTTGGTTCTCCAACTTACTAGAAACTTACTTTGTCATGCTCTCTTGTCATCAGCCAGGGCACCAGAGCAGTGCCCTTAGTCCTCTTTTACACTTGAATTTACACTTATTTAACTTTGTATTAATATTTTAATTATTAACTTTATAGAGCTACAAATTAACACACCTAATATATAAAGCACCTAATACGTACAGCATCAGCTGTGTTCCCCAGTTCCTGCACCCCATCCTCCATCAGCTTCCTTTGAAACTTGGTTTTTGTATTTTTGTTATTGTTGTTGTTGAAAACAAACAAAAAAACTGTTCCCCTGACACAAGTCCCAGAGCAGCTATCCCTAAGACTGCCTCCTCCAGACCTTGTCATGTGAGCGGCTACCCCTGTAGCCGTGTGGTGGTCTGAGTGGGAGGACCAAGAGTCAGAAGCTGAGATTTCTTTGGTCTAGAACTAACGACAGGGTGAATTCAGAGGTCTTTCTACTTGTCCTGTTTTGTCAGTGTAAGGAATTGAAGCCCTCCAGAAGGAGCTTGTGACTTCCCGTCTAAAGGCTCGTTTGGCACCTTGAAAATCAAAATGTAGAGTTTGCCTCCTGCTGTGTCTCCTCCTTTCACGCTTTTTCTCTCCTAGGAATACATTTGAGCTTCTATTACCTACTGTGAAGAATAATCTAGAAATTCACAACTGGCTGGAATTTTTTTAAATAATGAATTAGAAAGTGAACTGATTTGTTTGCTCTTTTCCTGAAAGGGATTGTTGCCTGAGCGACAACACCTTGTCAAGAGAATCAGGAGTCGTGGAACAGGTCACCAGTGGTGAATCTGTAGAAGAATGAGGTCCTGACCTTTTTAATTGATGGAATAGTCATGCAGTGTCAGTGAGGAAAGGGGAGGGTGAGACTGAAAGTATGCTTATGTGATTTAAGCTTTAGGGAAGAGTCTGCCTACCAGATGTCTTCTTGATCATGATGTTGTAACTGAACCACACTCTTGACCCCTCCTCATGGTTCCAGTCTAATCAGTAAGGCATTTCACTGAAGACTCTCTGTGTAGGAACACTCATCAGTGGTACTTGGGTGTTCCTGGCCATACCTTGTGAGGTAGACTCATATCCCACGGTGACCCAGTGTCCAAGCAACCCTGTGGTCTTGGTCTGCTACCTTCTTTCAGGTTCCATATCTGATTAAAGGTTTGCTCTGACTCTGGACTGAGATGCCAAGCTGCATGTATGCAGCCAGGTAGTTCAACAGACCCACAGAGGATAACCCCATTGCTGAGTTGTGTGTAAGAGAGATAGAGTATCAGCCAAAAAGGGTGGTTATTTCATTCTCTCCTATGACAGACTATACACACCTGGAGAGCCGTGGGCTGGAAACACCCTGGGCTTCTCTCTGTCACCAGCCATGCATCAGATTGTTGGCTGCACTGAATGGGGAAATGTGTCAGGAATGGAGCCAGGCTAGTTTGGATTGTTAGGAGGAGTTAATACCATGGTTCTGTTCTCCATGGGTCATCATGACCTCTCATTTGATTTCCCTGCATGACAGGAAATACTGCTCATTTATATTTAAGAGTAACTTAATTAGTATTGCTGTTTTTATTACATTCTCACAGGGTGCCAAGAGATTTTAAGGTATTTTTACACCTTTCATAATCACGTGGTGTACTTGTAAAAGTAAAACTGAAGGGAAAGGGGGGGCCTGTAATGATCCCCAACTTCTCTTGTAATGACCCTGACTCTGAGGTGTCTTCTCAGAATGGACATTAAGGCAGTGGAGTGCCCTTCCCAGAGTATCCCGTCACCCCTCAGAGAGTACATTTCTTTCCATTTTTAGTGTGAGTCCCCACTTTGTCCCCATCTTATGTGTTCATTTACCATATTCCACATTCTGGAAAGCAGCACATATCTTTGTCCTCATATCTGGATGCTGCAGAAAAGTCACATTCCAGGGTTTGTCTGGGGACCTGTGGGTAGCCTGATTAGTGGAGAGGTGGTGGGGAGGGTGTTACCTCTTTTCCTCAGGGGGCAGCTCAGTGCCCTTGAGGCCTCTCCCTTCTGCCTGGCCTTGCTCTTGCTTGACCCTCGTGCTGCGCTGTATACAACCCATAGAAGCCTTGGAGAGCAGACAGTATCTGTGCACAGGAGAGTCTCATTAAAATCCCACACATCTCAACAAGGAAATGATGTTAGGATGAGAGTGACTGCTTGAAAATGATTTTTTATGCATTGATATTCTTACCTCATTCCAAAAGGATCTGCAGTGGCCTCTAAGAATAATTAAGCCTGGTAGGATCAACCTGGAGAGGACCAGCCTTTCTTGGTTGAAGAACGAGTGGTAGATGCCTGAGCTGCTGCTGGTCCAGCTCTCTTAGCCACTCCCCTCCCTCAGTGTGGCACATTAGCTAGTCGGGAGCCATGGGCTACATGGACCCCAACACTTGATCCCACCATTAGATTCTGGAAGTCATTTCCCATGTTGCCCAGTCACCTAGCAGGTTAAGGCGTTATTGTGCCAAATAGGTCTCTGTGGAAGGCTCTTTCAGATTCAGAATATCCATTATGAAACCTGGTAAAATAAATCACCATGTTTGAATGCACCCAGGGAGTGAAGACTGCATTCAGTCAATTGTGTTGTTTTCAGCCTGACCTTCATGTTCTCATGCAGCCCTCATTCCTTGCAAGCACCATCTTCTTCCCTTCTCTATCTTCAGCTCACGAAAACCCCCTTTCCTTACATGATCCAGTTCCAGCTTTCTAGCCCACTTGCAGCTCTCCAAGTCTTGCTTTGGGGTAACTAATGTCACTGATAGAAGTGACTGCCTTCTGCATCCCAATGTCATGGCGACAGCCATTGTCTGGGGGTCCTGTTATGTCTAGCCCAGCCTGTCCAACCTCTTCTACCTCTACATAATAGCTTCCCTCCTTCCCCCTGTGTACTGTGGTGATAACACCCTGCTTCTTGGGTCACCGTTTGCTGGGTCAACAGCTGTAGTCAGCCTTGCCCTTAGAACAAGCACCTGGCTGCATTTCTGTTTATAACCCTTTCCTGATGTGAGCTGGCAAATGGGCTCAGCACGTCGTCAGATGCAGCGCTAGAAAGTAGAGAAAATGGAACATATTTAAAGACCCATTGCTCTGCTCTTATGTGCTCTTAGCTCCTTGCTTTGCTGTGTGGGATTCAAGTTGTGGCTCAGATTCTATCCATGTAACTATTTGGTGGAATCTAGGCCCTGAGTCTTGGGCACCCCACTGGGAGGAGGATGACTGAATTAGGGAGCGATCAGCTCTGACCTGTGTCCCAGCCTGGGCTCTGCTGTGCCCTCACCTCACCCAGCTTTGTTCCTGCTATACCAGGACAATGAGCACTGAGTGGGCACTCTGTCAGGATCCTGGGATCCCTGAAGCATCCTTGTTGTCATCAGTCTCCACCCTTTACCATCATCGAGAAAGTGTCACAGCAAAATGCAGGAGTGCTATAGGGCTCCCCTCTCTACTTTGCATGAATAACCAGACTTGAAAAAAATACAATCCATTTGGTTGCTTCTTAAAATTCTCCATATTTCAATTTACAATCCTGTTTGCACAATCAAAAAGTATATTTACACAATACTTGTGATCCTACTGAGATCTGCCCCATCCCATCCTCCCCCAGTGCCACGGGAATAAATTAAGCTGCTTAAGCATGTTGGGTAGATTTCAGTGTAACTATGGCCGGGACAGCATCTCAACATGAAACTGTTTAGTTTTGTTAGAAAAATGAGTTTTTAGTAAGAGAAAAAGACCAAAACAATGTCAGATATTCCCCACTAACTTATAAATGAGTGCTGACCTTATCACCTGACCTCCTGACTGCTGACAGCTTGCAGATGTCTTTAAAGGTAATTGAAAATCTTGCAGGTATAGGCGGTATAAAAAAGGATCCTTTTTTTCTTTTTGTGGTGGTTCTGAAAACCTCTCACTGCTCTTGCTGGATTTTTCCATTCTCCTTAGTGGTGGGAATAGGAAGAAAATAAAACTAGAAATGCAACTTTTTATTCTGTGGCTACATGACAATCAGAGGCCCCTGTGCAGTCACCCCAGGTGCCCCTTTATCCATGATTGATGTGCTCCTGGTGTGGGGTCTGTGCCTTGCACACCCCCTCCTCCACCTTCTGTGGGGTGTCCAGCACGGTGGACCCTCTGAGCGTGCTTGCCTTTTCATCTGAACCTGCAGGGGGGTTTTCCTCATCATTAAATAATTTCTTTTCTTCTTTGCTCTCACTGGGAAATTACATTTTCACCAGTCACACTTTGTAATAGGGAAATGACTTCGCCACCTCTGATGTTTATACCTTAATTGGAAGACTCATTGGATTTGCTAATGGGAGAACTGGAGAGCTGTGTGATGGGAGAAAGGTCTCTGCAGACAGTAGCAGTGCTCCCTCCATCTCTCTTTCTCGATTAAGTGTGCTTTATGATGCTTGGCGAGATTTCCTGCTCTGCAGTACTTGCTTTTGTTCAGATAATTGCCACCCTTTGAGTGAGAATATTAAATCCTAACACTGTTTATTTCTTGTAACTTGATGATTCATAGGTTCATACAAGCAACTCTGTCACCCCTTAGTTTTACCACATGTCTGATTGTTTTCAAATTTAAAAAGTATCAAAGGACATTTGTCAACTTCTGGAGCACTTGGTCCTTTCTCTTTCCATCTTGGACGTGGCATTTCTGTTTAAAGGACTGTGCCTTTTTCCATCTTGTTTTAAGAAAACCACAAAATAGGAGTTAGACCTCCCAGAGATAAAAGTATCTGGAACATGTCAGAAACCCCCTGGAAATTGCTTGTCGTGTTGGAGAACAGAGTGCACTGATGGATGGTGAGATTCTTAGGTGATTTACTGTAAAAGCGGTGGATGTCCAGCAGGCCCATGGGGATAGTGGTTGTGATGATACAGCCTGGAGGATGCTCGGCCGCCCATAAAAAATCATTAACATTCTTTAGTCTTATACAGGCTCTGCCTTGAGATGCTACAAAGAGTATTACAAAGAAGACAAGTTGATCATAGGAGCTTTTAGGCTTGTAACTACATCACCAGCAGTCAGAGCACTGATGACAAGGTACGCAAGCTGAAGTGCGTTAGAGGAGATGGAATTACATCAGGGGTGGGCGTCATTCAGGAAGGGAAGAACTGTGTTCACGCATCTCTACTGGTGTGTTTCAGACACAGCAATCCAGGATTTAACCCTACACTCCCCATCATCATTTTCCTGTTTTCTGTCCCCATGCTTTTAGATGGTGAAGAGCCCTGATTCTTAATGTCTCCTTTCCCCCTCTGTCAGGTCATTTTGATATACCCATTGTGTCAATAAATGCTGTCCACTAGTCCCAGTTCACTAGCTAGAAGTCTGTCTAACCCCACTCCATTGCTGCTATCACCCTGGGCTCCTGGTTCCCTGCCTCTGCCAGCATCTCCACAGCACATGAACTAGCTTGGAAATGTGTCCCTCCTGTGCTTAAAAATTCCCAGTGGCTCCTTGTGTCAAAGTGAGGAAGCTGCAGTTTTTACAATGGTTGATGTGGTCTCTGTGCCCTTGCCCTGGTCTCTCAGGCTCCCCATGTGGTGTGGGGCATATAGGGCCTAGTCTCCATGATTGACACAGATGCTCACTGTCTTTGTTTCCCCCCTCTCTCTTCTGTAAGGGCAGGGTTTTTTCCCTGCTCTGTTCTGCTTATTTGAGAGCCTAGAATTGTGCCTGGGAAATACAGGGGAACGTAATCAATTTACTACCAAGTTCTTCCAGTGACTGTAAGCATAATGCCACAGAGAGAGCAGCACATGCAGCTGTTACACAAAGGGGCTGTCGGGGGTTATTTCACCAGGCGCCCTTCACCAGGAATGGGGATCTTTTAGGGGACCTGAGTGAGGCAGAAGAAGGGACGGGTGTCTGCTGATTCTCCCTGGTTCTGTCTCATTCACAGCAGAGGTTGGAGGTAGAGCAGCAAGATCAGCCACTCTTAGCTCCCCCTTCCCCCATCTGTTGCTGCATGGTGGACACCAACTGGCAGAAGAGCAGATCTGTGAGCAAAGTCTGGGTGTGGGACGGTGGGTTTCAGGAAGAAACAATGAAATAAATATTCCTTTAGTTTTTTTGACCACTCATGAGTTCAACCGTCATGCTGAATATGGACAATGAAGGCAGTAAAGCTCAGAAGCTTCCCTGAAGAGCTGCAGTCTCTCCTCTTCCATCCTCCACTTTGGAGAGAATTACCCTTCTGCACACAGATCCTTGAGAAACACACCTCCCACCACTCACAAACCCCAGATCTGAGGACTCCTCTCCCAGACACAGGACTGCTGACAGGTTAATACAGTTCTCAGCAGGTGGTGATTTTTCACATGGAAAACGACCTTCTGCTCTTCTTCAGATCTCCCAGGTGAGATAACAGAAAGTGTATCTCCAGCGGTATCCAATTCACAGGGACACTTCTAATTTGGTAGACAAAGGGGACTTCTTGGAATGTGTTAGAGACACTACTAAGATAGAAATTTTCCTTCTGAACTTTGTTCCTCTTGGGTGGTTTATACTGGAACATCTCAAAACGCATGCCCACACTGTCCAGGTGAGGTTAGGTAGCTCCAGAGCCAGATGCCGTATGCCCATGGTACCAGCTTTCACAGCTGGACCTTCACAAGGCCTCTTCCGTGTGCCAGGTAGCCTTGTGAGTTTTCAACCAGGTGTGCAGCCAGGGCTCCCCTCCCCCTCTCTTGAACCTGGTACCCTCTCAGGGACCCTGACAAAGCTGTGCCACTGTAATATGTGGCAGGACACAAAGGCGAGGTGTGTGAGGATGGTGGCTCTGAGGTCCGGGAGGCCAGCCCAGTAGTAGGGGAACATTTCTTGCATGCTGTGTTGGTAGCGTCACAATTTTATTTTCACTTAGCACAGCATCCCACAAGGAGTGTCCAGATTCTTATCCCATTAGCAGTAACCACTGATAAATGGCTGAGGAAACTGTTTCTTTCAGCTTCTTACATCTGCCTCAACAGCAAGTGAGAGTTAAGACCTAGAGGAGGGTCACAGGTCGTGAGTGTTGTGGCGTGGAGACAGCCATCAGAAACATGTAAGCCTTCTGGTTTCTTCAGCCAGGGGACTCTTACTTTCTGACTCTTGTAGGTTCAAGGCCTCCTTCTCACTGTCATTCCTGGGGAACAATTCAATGCCAGGGCTTGTTGGGAAACAGTTTCCACTTTTGTTTTTCAGGGGAAGACATTGCTGCTGCTTTATAAGAAACTTCCCATGCTAAACTGACTCCTGGTCAAGGACCAGGGAGTCAGGTTCTTTCTTTCACCTCCATATCAACTTTCTTGCACATCCAAGCTGTGTTGATGCTGGATAGGTTGTGTCCTCGATGACACCATGAGAAGAGGTATTTGGATGTTAGATGGGGACATTGGATGGGATTAAAAATATAGGATCTTTATTTATGTTCTTTATTTCAACCATGAGTTTTCATTTGGACTTCAGAGAGGTGGTGGGCTGGCCCTTTGAATATGCAGCTACAGGCGAGGGGGAAGGAACAGAATGTGACCACGTCAGTTAATTGGAAAAGGGGCTCTTAAACAACTTCTGATGAAACTGAATAGTCCTTAGACATTTATCACCATCTGTTTAGAAACAAAAGGGCGGGTCTCAGGCAAGGAGGAGGGCGGCCTATTTGATTATGGAAGACAGTTTGATTTGGGCTGAGGACTAGGACAGGTAGCAGAAATAAAAGCCTCCATGAGCGGCACTTCCTCTGGAGGTTCAGCTGTCCAAGTCAGCCTCATCTTATTTGTGGTGTGTGTGTTAGCTTTTAAGAGTGAACTTTTCTAAGGGCGGTAGCATGGCGGAGCGGTCTAAGGCGCTGTATTAAGAGTGAACTTTTCTAAATGTCTTACTTTCACAGATTGTAACCTTGAAGTAAGCCTGGCATTTGATAAAGCCTCTAAGAAGTGCTACTCTTGCAGAGTTGACTCCACTGTGTAAAACTCTGTGGGCTCTTTGTGGCTCCTTTCTTGCTTTAGGTTACAAGAGGAGGAATCTGGCTTCTGTGTCGCCACACAAGCGTTGAGAGGTCACGCTTTCCAGGTAGTACCCCCCACTCTTAGAGTTGCCATACCTGTGTCTCTTCCTTAACAAAACAACAAGTCGGCAGCACCCGGCTTTGGAAGGCTTAGGCAGGGGGACATCTTAGCAAAAATACCTGAGCAGTAGCAAGTGGAGGCTACCTCCTCCATTGGAGCAGGTGATTTGTGAAAATGCATCTCCTTTCTCTCCATCCTTTTCCTCCACGCCATTTAAACTAAATCACCCATGTTGTCCTTGGCCTCCCAAGGATTGTAATTGAATCCTTACAGAGGGAAGGTACCTCCCACATGACTCACTACGCTGAGGAAGGTTCTGAACCTGGGATTCTCTGGTTTCACTGGCATCCTGTCAGCTAGGGCTGGATGGCTGAACAAGAACGGGGTCCTCTGAATGGGCTCTCTCATCCCCCACCCTCTGTAGTGCACAGGTCCTAAGCACAAGGTGATGCTCTTGGAGGCATTTTCTTTCCTTGGTCTTCACCAGCATTCTATTAAACCTCCTTGGGACAAGGCCTCGCCTGTGGGCCAGTGTCTGATGGGGCTGCTAGTACCTCCCTTGCCCCTCCTTCCTCCTGAGCCTGCTCAGCTAGCTTTGACCATATCACAGGTAGACCCACATCACTTATAGTAGCACCACTATTCTAAATTTCCAAATCTACCCTCTTACATGCATACTTGAGATAGGCAGATTGATAAATAGACACACACACACACAGCTCTGTGAATACAGAAATATGTGGATATAGATATATACAACTATGATTTTAAGATTGCAGATAACTTGCAAGGTAAATCACAGGGCTACACTCCTAGAAGAGACTTACACATACGCAGTTTAGAGCTGAACAGATGACTGTTAAAAATGGAAACTTATAGTAGTGGTAACTTCTCGAGTGTGGAAATTAAACTTTGAAACACTGCTGTTCACTTGCCGTCCACTTAGTTTGTCTATTGTGATTCGGTGTCACGGGAATTAGAATGTTCTCTTTCTTCCTGAGAAGAGCAAGTTCCTCCCAGTAGTTGATTTATTATATAAGAAAAACTCACCTTCCTCTCAAAGCTCCTCAGATGTAAAATTGACTTATAATCTGGTAACTAAGATTGGTCACACAGGCACTGTCTTCCCCGGTAAGGGGAATGTGCTCTCTCTCTCTCTCCTTCCTTCCAGAGGCTGATGGGCCATCTGAAGCCTTTTATTCAGGGAGAGCTCTTGACAAAGAACACAGCCATGTCACATCCCCTGCTTCCCACAGTTGTGGAATCCATACCTGCATTTGTCTGGCAAACCGAAGTAAGGGTGAGGTAAAGGGTGGGGTGAGATGAACTCAGCAGACCCTTGCCTGTCAACCTCTGAATTGCTGGGTCTTGCCCGCCCTCAGCATGTCTCTGCTACAAAATCGGAAGGTTATGAAGAAATGGAGTCCCCCACTCCTGATGCTCCATACTCACAGGATATGCATGAACTTTGGGTTCTGACACTAGGCCACCTTGGGCAAAGGAGCATTGGAAAGATCTGACCTCTGCGTGGAACATTGTTTCTCATTAGCTGCATCAATTGAGCTCACCCTCCAGGTCTATTTCCTCCTGAGTGGGGGCAGTCGCCTACCATATCACATCATGGTGACCTTCATTCACTCCTCAGGGGGCCCCTCCTCATGTGCCAGCAAGAGTTTCTACTTTGAACATGATGTTTAAGGCTCTGTTTCCTCTCTTCCATCTCTGTTTGGCCTTCGAAATGGCAAGTTTATCCTTTACCCTCCAGGGGTGTTATTTTGTCCAGGCCCTTGCTTGGTCCTTGCTGCCCATACAGTCACCCAGGAATTCAGTTGCTAGTGACAATGTATATCAGCTGCCCTGGTAACTTCTTCCCCCTGCAGGGCCCCTGTGTAGCTTAGTTTCTGGCTCTTGCTAGAGCTAAGAGGTGTGGCCCATTGAGTTAATAACATAAGAGCAGTACATATTAGCACAGCCTCTTAGCCAGCTGTTGAGAGACTAATCTCAAGCTTGTTTGCCAGATAAAAGCTCACCAATTGGTTGTTTGTCTTTATTTATTTATTTTTTGTACAATATTTAAATGTTTTTCTAGCCTCTGCAGTCTTAAAAAAGTGGTTTACTCAAAGGCTGAGCTGTAATGCAGATAGGACTGTATGAGGATTGACTGCCACCTTTCAGGAGTCAGTGTCCTGAGCCTCCTGTGGTAGTTTCCACCTCACCGTCCTGCTAGAAATGCTGGTGGATGATCGGAGTGCTCAGGAGCAGCCTGTGGATGGGTTAGTGGAGCCAAGAACAGATGTGATCCAGCAACTGGCCTGGAGGGATTGTCACCAGCAGTTCAGGGGACAAGGCCATAGGTCAGCATGCAAGAGGAGGACACTGTAACAGGCCACTCAGCAGAAGGTGACAGCCTGATGATGTGGAGATATGACCCCATTGCCAGGCAGTTTGGCTCTCTCTGCCCTTCCACCAGCTCCTTAAATCCCATCTGATCTGGAAATAGCCCTCTGACTCTGGGTTACTGATGTGAGGGCTCCGAATTCTGTTGATGCTGTGATTCTGTTTACCATCCTAGAGAACATCCTTCCACCTCAGGGCCTTGGGGGATTCGGAGTTCAGATGTTTGTTGTCAACTTGAGCCTTGGATTTGCCTCATGAGACTTGTCCTTGCTTTTCATGAGGCAGCAGCTGGGGTGCTGGACTGTGAAAAGGTCTCAGTATGTCAAGCAGTGGGCCCAGGAGAACCCTGGAAATTCAGGAAGAAAACCAGAAGGCCCAGCAGGCTTGAGGAATCCTTGGCACGGAAATAGGCAATACCCCCAGCATTTTTGCTGATTTGCAGTTGCAGCTGGTTGTAGAAGCCAGAAGCTCTAAGACATTTGACAGGGAGGGTTCAGCAGGGATATGAGTTTTCCCTCTGTTAAGTTGATGTGTGAAGATGAAATTTGAATCCATATCTATTTTGCAGTTTGGGAGTGACTGAGCTAGAGAAAGTGCCCTGCTCCCACCCCATCCCAGCTCAGAAACTGGGGTTCATACAGAAATCACACCCTTGAGAGATGATGCAGCCTAGTACAGCCAAACAAAGCTGGGGGTCTGTTGATTAAAAAGGATGTCCCCTCAATTAAATGTAACTTCTGCAAAAATAACAATAACAGTAAATAATTATATCATTTTTAAAGTTGCAGAAGTTAAAAATGAAATGTGAATTTAGAATTTCACTAAGGTAAAAGATGTCACCTTCCCTGAATGAGAAATCATGGGACTTTTCATAAAGGAAGTGTGGAAGGAGGAGCCAGGAGTGAGGATGAAAGAGGGAGGAGCAAGGATAGAGGAGGGTTGCAGAAGGCTGTGTCCTATGCTGGCTGACCTGTCTCAGAGCTGTGGCTGGCACTGCAGTCTTTTGATGACTTGCTGATCTTCCATGATGTGGGAGTCTTTGCATTTATCCCTAAGGCATCTTGACAAATGTCAACTTATGCAGGGCCTACATGCCCCCCCCCCCAAATCTCATTTATTCTCTACAGTCTGATCCCCAAATGCACCTCACCATGACCCTCCTAATTGTGACCCTCTCCCCTAGCTACCATGGAATATGTCTGCCTGGTGAGCATTCATTCACTTCTCAGTCACCTCTAAAAGGCAGCCCTCTATCCTCTGCACCTGTCATACCCACTTTTCTCTCTTACCGGGGCTTGTATTCATTGACTGATGTGTTCAACCCATTTCTGGGTGCCTGCTAAGCACCAGGAGGGCAGACAGGGAGCTGGGAACATCTGCTATCACCTCCTCCTTTCCACTGAGTGTCTCTGAAGCCCTCAGATGCAGTTAGTAAGGGAACACACCTGCCCAAGTAGTGAGGTCCATGCCTTTGGTCTGCAGGCGTTGAGGCCTTTCTCTGATGACCTGGTTGAGTCTAGCACAGCCAGGACTGCTGGGAAGGGCCCCAGATTTCTGTCAATACTCATACCCCTCTGACTTCTTATGGCTAAGCCATGTGCTCTTTCCAGTCTCTTTGGGAGGACACATGGATACTTTGATCAGAAGTATCTAAGGTTTTTCTACACTCTTCCAGCATTGCAGCACAGCTTACAATAACCAGCATATAGAATTAACCCAAATGCTACAAAACAGAAGAATGAATCAAAAAGTTGTGGTATGTTTATATAATGGACTATTACTCAGCAATCAAAAAAGGCAAACGTCATTCATGGCACCATGGATGGAGCTGGAAGTGATTTTGTTAGCTGAAATTGTTCAGAAAGAAAAAGATAAATACCAGATGGTCTCACTTATATGTGGGATATAGAGAAACATAACAAAACGACAAGAAAAAGTAAAAACCAGCAAGCAGAAAACAGAACTGAAGCATACAGCAAGGGAACAAGAGGGAGGGAAGTCAAAATCGGGAGGAATGAGCAAAACCAATCATGGTGATGGTCTAAGGATGCTAAGGTGGTGGAAGAATTTTGGTGTATCCAACAATGTAAGATGAGTATATATAACCAATAAAAAAATATCTTTAAACACACTATCGTGTCATCACAATAAAAACAACCAAAATAGTATTTCCAGTTTTGAAGAGTTTAAAGAAGTTTGCAGCTATCTCTAAAATATAAAAGCACACCTAGAAAAAGAGATCATCAGCCCAGAGCTTAGTAAACAGCCCATTTTATACGGAGCTTTTGATATGACACTCTCTGGGACTCATTTCTAATTTTGTCAGGAAATATTTGGTCTTACAAGATTCTTTTTTTTTTTTTGTAAGAGACAAGGTCTTGGTATGTTGTCCCAGGTAGTCCCAAAACTACAAACTCAAGTGATCCCTAGCCTCAGCCACCTAGGCCAGGTAGCTGGGATTACAGGCATGTGCCACCCAGCTATTTTTTAGAGACTAGGTCTCACTTTGTTGCCTGGGGTAGTTTCGAACCTGCAGACTCAAGCAATCCCTGGCCTCAGTCTTCCAGCACTGGGATTACAGGCATGCGCCACTGTGCCCCGCTCTGATCTTACAGGATTCTTATGAAGGTGTTAATTTTTTTAATTATGTACTTCAAGTTCTTGAGAGGTACTTTGTAAACTCAATATAATCTAAATTATAAAGATATCTTGCAGCTTTTAAATAAAATTAATTTGCTATTCTTTGCCTTTATCTTCAATTTTAGTGGTCATAGAAAATATAAAACCCAAGTGATCCATTTGAGTTGAAGGTTTTTTAGGCAAGTTTTTTTTTTTCCTTTGCCTTTTAATTCTAAAGAGTATTATGAAAATGACATCATTACTTATACAACTATTAATTGTTATTTGTAATTATTGTTAATTAACTTAAGGGAACCTGTCTACGTTATTCACAACAAATTGTTCTCAGATATGTTTGTACTTTGTATGTTGTGGTATAAAGCAAAGAGTTTAACAAAGTCCTAGTAACAATTGAGACTGCCTCGAGATGTTTAGAGTCTTTCTTTGTGTACTTACTGTCATTTATAATAGGGAATTCTCTTTATATTTTTGAAATCCTTTTATTTAATCTTTTGCAATGAATGAAAGTACAGTGTTTGTAAGAAACCTTTATGAGCTACTATTGAAAGTTCTATTTGGTTTTCTTCTTAAAAACTTTTAAAAAAGAAATAAGTCAACATGACATCAATATACAACAATGAAATGAAAGAAGAAAACAGCATGCCATCCAACACATACGTGTTCAGTTTTTTTGTTTATTTGTTTGTTTGTTTGTTTGTTTTTTGAGACTAGGTCTCGCTGTTTTTGCCCGTGGAACCACAGGCTCTCGTTGCCCAGGGTACCACAGACTCAAGCAATCTTCAGCCTCAGCTTCCCAGGTAGCTGGGATTACAGGTGTGCGCCACCATGCCCAGCTATTTTTTTGGAACTAGGTCTCGCTATGGGCCCCAAGTGGGACTCGAACCATGATCCCTAGCCCTGGCCACGTCATAGGCTGAAGCTTACAGGCACGAGCCACCGTGCCCGGCCCATGTTTGTTTTAAATAGGCCTCTTTTCAAATATGTAGACTACATTTTACAATCCACTGCAAGTGATTCATAGTTGTAGACTTCTAAGTGACAAAAAAAAAAAATCATAACAAATAATATGTGATATTTAAGAAAAGTACTCTGTCAAATTAACGAGTTTTTGTAATGAGGCTTGATTCCAGAAAGTCCAAGGATTAAATACTTGCTTATTTGTTTACTTGGGAGGCACTGAAGCTACCTCAGTTCACATGCTTCCCCTTGTTGATGCCCTAGAGGCCACCCTGGGATGGTGTGTGGTCTGATGCTGAGCTCTGAGAGCCTGCTGTTAGATGCCTGCTGTTTCTCTGAGGGCCTCAGTGGTTCTGGCAGACAGCTCTGCTCCTGGGAATGGGTTCCCTGGAGCAGGGTCCGAGGCAGGCATTCTGAATGAATGAGCCCCAGATGAGTCTGGAAGCCCCTGATGTGCTGTGGAGGGGTAGGTGTGGGCTGGGCTAACTGTGAGTGTATGACTGACTGACTGACCGAGTATAACCTGAGGACTTTCTATGATAACCCATCACCTGGGTGTTGTGGTCTGTGTGTTCATGCCCATGGGAACTTGAGGGGGTGGCCAAATGGGGGAATTCAACAGGAACTCATTTGACCCTTGTCATTATGTTTCAGAGACTGGAGCACAGAGAGGTGCTTGTGGGCCTACTGTTCCTGGTTCTTCCCTTCCTGCCCGCCAGCAACCTCTTCTTCAGGGTGGGCTTCGTGGTGGCTGAGAGAGTTCTGTACATGCCCAGGTAACTACCATCCCTTGCCCTGCTCAAGGGTCCAGCCCTGGTGGGTGGGGCAGCGCCATCTGGCAGAGCAGGAATGGCCATGTCCTCAGCTTCAGAAGCAGTCAGAGAAGGAAGGGTGAGGACCAGTTTGCATGTTTTGACCCTCTTAACCCAGTTTACGTCAAGCGAAGGTACAGTGCCAGCCACCAGGAGTCAGGAGATAGCAGTGATTACTCAGCGCCCCTGTGTCCCAGTGTTTCATTCCACCTGATGACAGTGGCATTCTAGAACTATCAGTTGATTTGCAAAAAAGTATTATGATTGTCACCGACGTCTTCTTTCTTTCTGTGTCTTTTTTACCTTTAACTTAAAATAGGAACAGTCTCAAAATTTGTCCTGAAAAGGAAAAAATGGTTAAAAATGATCCAGGGCATTCAATACATGATGAGATAATATGACTTCACTCTGGATGTTGGCCTGAGTAGAAAGTCGTCTGTTCTCTTCTCTTCATATGTCAACCCTGTGTGGTCACGTTTCCTCTCAGCTGCCCTAAAAATGGTTCTGCGATTTGCCCCTTAGGTGACCTTGAGCAAGACTCATGATGCTTGAGAGGATATGAAAGTTTTCTCACTTTTAAAGTAGGGATTTTAGTAAAGTTCCTACAATTAAATGACTTTGATATAGACACACACATAAGCTTAAAATTTGATAAAAATTAGTATCATAAACCAGAAATAATAAAGAATCCTAGTTTTTATTTATTTATATTGAGTTAAAATTTTAAATTAATTTTAAGTTTAATTGAAGCAAAATTACTTTACATGTTAATTAAAATGGTATTTGCTGATACTGGTATTTTAAAATACATATAATTAGAAATGAAGATCCTAACTTTGAATGTCCCTGCCAGTCAAATACCTAATAGCTTCCTAAGACTGCAGAATCTTATTTTGACTCAGGTAAGGAAAGGGCAACCTTTATTTTCTTAGTGTGTCTTCTTGCACAATTTGGAAAGGAGATATTCCTTGATAAGTGGTGTTCAGAAAGGACAGAACTATAGCACAAATTATTTTATTTTGTGTTGCCTTGAGATAACAGGTCAGCAGGGCCATGGAGGGTGGAGGGTGGAGTGAAGTCTGCATGGACCCTCTTCCGTCTGCAGTGTATGAGTACAGTGACTTCTACAACTGTTCTTCGTTTAATGGAAATTCAAGGTGCCTTTGCCAAGCATGCTGGGCCAGAATCCGAGGCTACAGGCATAAGTGCTTCTCAGTTTCTGCCCTCAAAGAGTCTATTAACTGCTACTTAGAGAATGACATCTTTCACTGCAAGCATTTAGCAGCTCCTAATGAACTTAGGTTGTATTACACTGATAGCTACTGTTTTTAACATAATGGTGTCAGAACTTGTATTGTGCCTTTGCTCTGTGTCATTCACTACACTGAGCTTCTGACATCTATTTATCAGATATTTCAGGTCATACCTGATAGGACACAGAAGGTTGAGCAAATTAACTGTGCAATATGAGCCTCAAAGAGAAAGTTAGATAACTTATCTTTGTTTTTTGTGTTCTAGAGTCTGAGAGCAGCTTAACCTCAGCTGAGTGTATAAATATCAGTAGTTTTCTTTGGAACTGGGTGTTAGAAGGTGGGGTGGGATCTTCATCAGACCACAGAGAAATACAGGCACTGCAGAGTAGGCCTCCTGCACCTCCTAAACCTGCAGACAGGCCCTGATGACAGGGAGAACACATCTGAGCCATTTATACACCAGAATTTTCTCTGCATGGTTCTTGATGAGCAGCAACCACTCTGTACATCATCCGTGCTTTCAGAGAAAATATAAATATACACAGTGACTCAGTGACACAGCTAAACACATATTCCACCGTCTTCTTGTAAAGTGACTATGTTGTCACAACTTTGGTTAACTGTAGGGAAAGGAAGTGTTTAGAAAAAGCTCAATTGCTAGTCCTTCCGAGCAAGGTGCACTCCTACTCACTAAATGTTTCCTTCAAGTTGTCATGGCGCCAGATACAGGCCTTAGACATTCAACCCACAAACAGAAGTCATGTCCCTAATGCTGGACCCTTAGTGGGTCCCAGGGACCTGGTTTGGCTATTTTTTTGAGAAAGCTCAGAATGAGTTGCAGCAACTGTGCTCCTTCATGCTTGTCCTTTTTGCTTGACAACATACAAGCTGCTTATATCTCCTGGCTCCTGGTCTCCCTCTGTCCTAACTAAAAAATAGCCAGAGTGCCACCTTCCTCTCCCTGCACTTCCAGACATCTGGATAGAAGGGACAGAAGTGGGCTGTGTGTTTAGCACCACTTGACTGTAGGGTTAGAATTTTAGCAACAGAAGAAATTGAAATCTTTTCTTTTGGTGATACATGCCAGTTTTGTGGGTGTCCTTTTTGGTAAGCTGAGACAATTTGAGGTTTAAATCATTCACAGAAATTTTGATCTCTTATTCATACTTCAAGAGAAGCATATAATTGTATGGGAACCGCCATGTATTTTATAAAAACCACATTAGAATGCTTCAAAGGACTGAAATGCTTAAAAGGACTTGACAAAGCATAAAGAGTTGTTGAGTGCTCTCAAATTAAGTCATAGAATACGATCCACATCTACTCACCAGCTATGTGAGAGAAGATACATCCACTTCAGTGCCAACGAGCAGGTTTCTTAGCTGCTTTAAGAAGCCATGGGAAAGTGGAGCGGGGAGGAGGTGGATGGGTGTAGCTAAATCTCCATAATATTGTGGGTAGAGTTGACCAGGAAGTTTTGAGACCATGGAAGGAGAAGCAGGTCACATACACTGAGGGAAGACAGACAGATGATACCATGCCCCTCGAAAGAGATGCCATTTTCATGGAGCCCGCATACTCTGGATCTGCCAAACACAGAAAAGGAGGGAAAGTGACTCAGTCATTTTCGATGTTGAGCTCTGTTTTCAAATCTCAGTGACTGATGTGAAAAGGAAGTCTTACTCTCATGTGCAGAATGAGAATGGTGACCCGAAATGCTACTAGCACTGTCATCTGATTGGGAAGGGGGGTCTCCCCTTCTTGTGAGTCACCTGTGTGTGTGTGCTCCCTTAGAGTTGTTGGAAGAGAGCAAAATTGAGAGAGAATCAAAGTTTTTCCAAATGTTAACATCAACAGAGAAATTATTTGATATTGTTGGGGAGCGAAAATCTGTGCCTTCCCTGAAACCTCCCTAATTGACTTTTCCTTTCTTCCCCTAAAATCTTTGTGTCTTAGCTCTTTACTTGGGGCCCCATGGAAGGGAGTTGCTCAGTCATGCTCAGTCCCCCTCATTTAGACCTGAGATACACATTACTAGACTTCTTTTTCACTTTTTATTGTGTTGATCTGTGTGATGCTTTCTTGACGCTCTTTGTCAAACCAGAAGAACAAAGACAATACCAACCAAAGCTAATTTTAGCAGGCCCAGCAGGAAGAAGACTGACCTGTGAATCCACACACCTGTGGTCCCCCACGGCCTGCCATCTTGTGTGAAAGAGGGGTGTTTTCTTGTCTGTTATATTAGAGAGCCAGCCTTGCTCAGCACCCTGCAAATATTCAGCTCTTTTAGTCAGAGATCTCCCTGGTCTCTGGCCAACTGGTGGTGATGGTGGAGGCAGGGAGGATAGAAAGACAACATGTGAGTTTTTTACCAAGTTGACTCCATGCATTTAAGAAAGTATCCTATTATGCCTCTTCTCTGTTTTTAGTATTAAGATGTCCTTTCTCTTCTGACACAGTGATGAGAACAGCAGGGAGACACACCCTTTACCAGTCCCTCCCTCCCCCACCCTATATCCTCTTTTGGGACACTTCAGTGTTTGAGAAATCTTAAACCCTAATGACCCTGTGCTCTATGACCTCGGTTTGCCCTCTCAGCTCCAGAATTCCACTGCTTGTAATTCAGAATAACCTTGGAGAAAATGTGACTATTTTTCCCCTTAAGATTTTAAGCAAACACTTGCCATGCACCGGGTTGGCCTGTGACACCCGTGTCTGCCCAGGGACCCAGGGATGCATGTCAGGAGGAAGTGGGGCCCTGGCAGCTGAGCTAGAGTGACCCAAGCAGGGGCCCCACCTCTCTTCCCAGGGTGGTAGTCTGGTACCTCACTAGGAGAGATTTGGTCTGTGAGAACAGTCAGGAGTTTGCCTGGCCACCTCAAGTCCAGGAAGCCCTGTATCTGAACAAGGGTCCAGAGCCTGGGAAGGTTGCCCACTGGGGCAACATGTCCTGAGTTCAGCATGTGGAGTTGCTCCTTTACAGCCTGGATTGGTAGGGGTGGGACAAGGCTGGTATAAGGTGGGTCAAGGTTGAGCCACCTTGGAGACATTGGTCACCAGTAGCTGATTGGGTGGGCTGAAGGCAGACCCAGGCAGTGTCCGGTGCTCAGTCTATTTGCTCTCTGGTTTACTAGCCTGATGTTCCTCTGGCATTTATGTGGGAGGGGTGGGGAAACCCCCCAGACTTGTTGGGGCATCACACAGCTCAAGGGTGAGGAAACCCTTTGACAGGAGGTTTTGCAGTGCTGGATTCAGTATAGTGACTTTACCTGCAGAGGTATATGTGTGGCATTGCCATCTCAGCCTCCCCCCATCAGGACCCCTTGCCCTCATCAGTGGTCTCCTCTTCTTTCATCTTGAATTCTGCATCAGGGAACCATGGCCACCTGGTGATGCATACATCTCGTGACCTGAAAAGGTCATCCTCACCTCTGGGAGCCAGGACTGTGCTTGGGGGCAGGGGAGGAGAGGCTGCCATTGGGCATGTGTATCTCAGCATGTGGCACCATGGTGCTTCCGAGAGACCGAGGTGGCTGGACATGCCCTGAGCCAGTCCACGTGGTCAGGAAGGAAGACAGGGTTAGGCAGCTGCTAGACCGTCTGCCCGATCTGTCTTCTGGAGGGAAACCAGAACCTGCCTCCCCAAAGCAGGTCTTTCTGACAAAAAGAGCACCTCATGGAAGGGCCTCTAGGATGGGTGAAAGGACATTTCTCTGTAAGATTCTTCCTGTGAAGTCCTGCACCTGGAAGACCTAACCTCCTCTGTGTTTCCATGGAGAAGGCAGAACTGAATTTGCATACTCTGTCTCCTGTTCCTGGTGACCGCCCAACTGACCTTCCCTTTCTCCCCCCAAAGTCCTTCTGCCTTAGCTGAGCTATTTAAGATGGGGTCTGAGGCCATGGAGGGGAGTGGTTCTTGTGCTTTTCTCTCCCATGTCTGCAGGAGATAGATGTGTTATTATAAAACATCTTTTTGGATTTTTCTCGTATTCATCTGATGGTGGTTTATTATGTGCCAGCCTAGAAGAAGCCAGAGGTGTCCAGGATGATTTTCTTTGTGCCTTGACACTGTCAAAGTGAGCGTGCTGGGTTTCTGTTCTGCTGCACCTGGCAGTGCCTGCCAGCCTTGGAAAGCTGCTGAACTTACCGGGACCTTCTGTGGAGCTCCAGTTCCACCATGGACGCATGCTGACATTAGAATATGGTGGTTTATGGAAGGAGAAATAAACAAATTCAGGTCCTGGAGAGGAAGTTTGCTGTAGGTCTTTGAGAAGTAGCTTTAGTTCCTGTGGAGAGGTATTTGGCTTTGGACAAAAGACCTCTTAGGCCCTGATGGACAGTTTAGCTGTGACTCCTGTTCCAGGCTGGACAGGAAGGAAGGAAGCCAGGAGAAGAATCACCCACATGCCCACTAGTGTTGGGTACCCTGGTGATAGCTCCTTGGGGATCTTACTGCCTGTAGACCTGATATATGTGGTTTAGTTTTAAGTTTGCCTTAGCTTGCCTGTTAGTTTCTGAATCCTTTTTAAACACCAGCCGAAACATCCAGCTAATGCTTTGCAGCAGAGTTAAATACAGCATCCAACTCACTGTACATTAGCTCACCAAAGAGATCATGCTATGCGTTCTCTTCACTTTCACAAAGGTCGAGGGAGATTTGAATTGAGCATGAGGGAAGATTTGCTTTGTGCTTCCAAGTTTCCTGAAGATTAGCCTGAGCCTTGATAGACTGGGTCTTTTGAGGTATATTTACTGGCCAAACCACATACTCCATTGCTGTGTGTCAAGTACCTTTTATTGATGTAGTGGGGCCTATCACACTAGATACATGGGAATACACAGACACTCTGCTTGAGAAGAGATACCCCATGTTCAGTTTAGAACCCAGCCCACACACGAATCTGCACGCAGCCTTGTAGGGGACCCTTGCAAGCTGGCTCTAAGGGGGGTAAGCGAAGCCTTGAAATACAAATGGCCCAAACTCTGAGGGTCAGACAAGTGTCCTGTGGCCACAAGACTCACAGTGGCAGAGAAGACCCTCTTAACTCTGCACTCTCCAGTGATTTCTTTCTCCTCTGAACCTGAAAGTCTATTCTGGAACATTTCTGCTCCGCTGCACCAGTGGCACTCTGGGCTCTCGGAAAGTCAGCATTGACAGGAGCGTGCTGCCGAGATTTCCACCTGGAAAACATGCGAATGTGACTCATTTCCTGCCTCGTGCATGGCATGGTTTAGCAGAAAATAGTTCCCTGATGCTCCTGTTCTTATAGCAGCGTTGTTAATGTTAGCCTTGGTTGTTTAGTGTATAGCAGGCACAGAGTAAACATACTGCTTTCCTTTAGAAAACTAACAAACTGAAATGATTTGTCCAAGATCAAAACACAAGTAATCGTTGGTCTGGGGATGCTGAGCAGGGCCTGCATTGTGTTTGCTGCCAGGGCCTCCGGTAACACAGCAGTGACCCAGGAAGTGTGAAGAAGCATCTCCTCTTCAGAGACAAAGCAGCACTCTGGTGGTGTCACCAAAGCTGGGGGCAATGGCATGGCCCTTGTGATTATCAAGATAAGCCCTCCCTGGTCAGGAGAGTTATATGAAGAAACTTTGTGTAAGTTCCCTGGAGTGAGCACCACTAGGATGGGCAGCTCAGACCCTGTGGCATCGTTTTCATGGTCTATGAACAAACTCCTCCAAATGCATTCAGTCTCCTGGAGATCTCCCCACCCATCCAATATTTGGACTGAAATAAAGAGCAGGACTGAAATGGGGATGAGTTGTGACTCAAAGGTAAATTCCAGGGTAAATCTGAGGCCTGTGGCCCCCTGACTTCCTGGGGCTTCCCCCGCAGCATTGGACCCCTACTAAGGGCTCAGCCTCCAGAACTTTCTGTATTGCCCCCCACTTCTGCACAAGCAGCATCCATCAGGCCCGTCATGCCAAGGTGGTCTCATGTCAGGTCACCTGCCGGCTGGGAATTCACCGTCTGAAGTCGGCAGGTTTTTTTTAAGCAGTGAAATGTTGGATTGTGTCTGCCTTGTATCTTTAGTGATAAAGCCTCGGTGGGTGGTTGGAGCTTGTTAAATGGTGAGGTAGAATTTCAGTTGTACTTAATAGCACAATGGTTCTTGGGGCTGCATATATAGTGGAGCAAAAGGGGAAGCCAGAACAAACACCCTGAAATGCTTGGTCAGAGGTTGAGCTGCACTGCACAGGTGGATGGGAGTAGGAGGGGGTGCCTTTGTGCTGTGACAGCTGCAGGATGTCTCCTGGAAGGGTCTGTAGACTGGATACCGTGAAGAGCTGCTGACAGCTCTCACACATGATCTGCTTCTTATTCTAACAACGGGCTCAGCATTATTGATATTGGAGAGTTGGGCATCCTGAAAGTACAGAGGAGCTCTGCGGGGTCTTCAGTGACTGCAGCTCTAGTTTGTGTATCTTTCCTGGAGCCTTTTGGCAACTTGTGCACAAACCACCTGGAAGTCGGAGGCCCCCTTGGCCTGCAGAGGGAAGACCAGTTGCATGTATAGGGATCACTCTGTTCTGAGAGCACAGGTGGCTCAGTCTAAAAATGTATCTCAGTGCTGAGCTGCACAAGCTTCTCCAGATGATGGTGGGTCATTGGAGAGAGGTCTCTGGTCAGAGCCTAGCATCCCCCTCGCCAGACTGGACAGAGCAGCAGAGGCAAATTCCTGCTCCAGAAGGCCAGGAAAGCCTAGCTTCTCATTTGCTGATTTTCAGCTTTCAAAATGAGGCCTTGCTTCACCACGGGGGCATCTGCTCCTGTGCTCTTTAAAGCCAGCGCTGGAAGGCAGAGTGACCCAGCAGAGAAGCATGTGCAGCTCTGTGACAGGCTCCAGTTCTTAAGGAAGTAAACGTCTCTGAAAAATCTGCAAGCCTAAATGGAGTTCATTTCTGTGGCTTAACATTTCCTCAGGCCATCTGTTGATACAGGGACTTGAGAGAAAATGGTGTCTGGTTGGGAGGACTGAGCTCAGGGGGGCTCCTTGGGTGCTGAGCCCTCGGGTGCTGCCTCCCTGACCACCACCCATTCCTCTCTGTCAGTTTGTCCAAACAAGCCACGTCTGTTTGCTCACATAGTGTCCATGGCTGCTTTTCTGGGCAAGGACAGAGTTGAGTGGGGAGGATAGAGCCCTCGGGGCTTCATTAGCATGCAACACAGGCTGCAGCCTCCAGATTCCTCTCTCTTGTGGCTTTGGGGACAGTGGACATGTACATGTGGCTGAAACCCTCCAGGCACTCCCCTCCTCATTTGTGCAGCTGAAACTGCTGAGATTTAATATCTTACATCAGATACTATATTTAAAGCCAATCTGTCCTTGTCCCAGGCCCCATGGATATGCAGGCAGGTCCAAGAGGGGTTGCTTAGCTCACGCAGACATTTGAAATAGCGAATGGCTTTGTTGCTGTCTTCTTCCAGGCACAGAGGAAGTCACTCCCTACCCCTCTGGCTTCTTTTGGGCTGACGGATAATCATGCAACCATCAGGCAGGTTGACAAGAAAAAGTCAAAAAGAAGTTTAATGATAGCAACATGGCCACCTCCTCTGCACGGGCACTGAGTCACTCCCCCACCTGTTCTCAGACCCACCTAAGCTCGCTCAGATGAGACAAGGACTTTGGGGGGCAGGAAAAGAGGTCAGGAAGGTACAAGTCATGTGCTGCCTTGTCCATGAAAATAAGCCCTTAGGTCCTCCTGAGCCTGCTCACCCCAGCCCCTCCCCAGATCAGTCCATTAAGGTTCTCTGAGGCTGTTTGACTTTGCTGTCTGCACTGTTTTCCCATCTTCTCACATTGGGACCCTGCTAGAGCTATGGGAGTGTGTCCCCTCTGGCTCTGCTGCCAGCTGGTCACCTGCTATCTTCCCAGCGGACTGTGACCCTGGCTGTGGCTCTTGGTGGAGGTTGGGAGGGAAGCTGTGTGAGGAAGAGAGGAGCACTCGGTCAGGACCAGAGAGCTCTGGAATGTGAAACCCCTGGTTCGGCTCTTGTTCTGCCATGTGCAGTCAGCAGTGGGCTCACTGCTAATTGGGTGAGCCTGT
>PVHY01009813.1:0-54544 GCA_004024945.1 Uropsilus gracilis
CACAGACTCAAGCAATCCCCAGCCTCAGCTTCCCAGGTAGCTGGGATTACAGGCATGCGCCACCATACCCAGCTATTTTTTGGAACTAGGTCTCACTATATGGGCCCCAGGCGGGACTCGAACCGCGATCCCTAGCCCCTGCCGCTTCGTAGGCTGAAGCTTACAAGCACGAGCCACCGTGCCTGGCTGAGTTGATGTTTCTTACCCACAGGAATAACAGCTTTTAAGAGGACTATTTAAAGAAATTTAAAGGCCAGACACAGTGGCTCGTGCCTGTAAGCTTCAGCCTATGAAGCGGCCGGGGCTAGGGATCGTGATTCGAGTCCCGCCTGGGACCCGTAGCGAGACCTAGTTCCAAAAAAAATAGCTGGACCTGTTATCCCAGCTACCTTGGGAAGCTGAGGCTGGGGATTGCTTGGGTCTGCGGTACCCCAGGCAACGAGAGCCTGAGGTTCCACAGGCAAAAATAGCGAGACCTAGTCTCAAAAAAAAGAAATTTAAAAGATCAGTCCTTTGCTCTATGTAACTTTACCATTATATCTATCGGTTTTGTAGCTAAAGAGATGACCTCTCATTCACACTCATCAAGATGTCCTGCAGCAAAGGATGAGGCACGACAGTGGATCCAGTACAAGGATCACTGTTACATATCTGACCAGGCTTTGCACAGTTTCTCAGAAGCCAAAACATTTTGTTCCGAACTTGGTGAGTTCAAATTTGTTGTCTTTTGATTCAATAATTTAATCACAAGAATTTTTCTTAAGAAATAGTTTGAAATAATTATATTTTTGAAACTATGTGTGAAGGTCTCACTATTGTGGTGTTATTTATTTTTAAAGCTCTAATGTAATATAACTATTCCATTATAATAACTATAACCTAATTGCCCAATGATGTGAATATGGTTAAGTATTACGTATCAACACAATGGAAGACTGAACTAGCAATGACAAATGATTGATATGAGAATAAGTACATGGGAAATAAAATTAAAGAGAAAAATAAAATTAAAAAATGATAAGAATTATATGAAAAAGTAGAATTACCTATAGCTATATATGCTTAAAGAATGCAATTAAATGACAGGTTTTTTGTAAAATTGGTTAAATAGATTTACAAACACAGCATTAGATAGTTTTCATTTGTTAGGAATAAATAAGCTTTGCCTGACCAGGGCAGCAAAATAAAAGAATATGGATTGTTCTCCCATTCTACTAGAGGAATGACCAACATTCTGTAAACACCATAAAGAACAGGACTTTGTCTTCAGATTTAATTATTTTAGAGCAACAGTGGTTGAGTCTCTCCCATGATAAGTTTTGCCTATAGTCAAACTGTGAAATGACTTCTAGAGCTATCAGGTGGGGTTGTTCAAAGACCCGAATCCGTAGGTAACTATTTAGCCCAGGAGAGCATTTTTATTTCATTTCTTTCGCTTACTCTCTTTGTGCTAGACTGATTAATGGTAAACTTTTTGTAATAGACTGATTAATAAGCAAAACCTCTCTATTACTCCTTAACTACTGATAGCAACTGTGTGTGTGTGTGTGTGTGTGTGTGTGTGTGTGTGTGTGTGTAGTTATATAAGTTCTGAAGGTTTTATAGAGAGAGAGATTCTAGACGTTACAAGCCTCTTCCTTCTAAAGGGGAAGACACAAAGTTTTACATTCACTGTAGTGTGAGTATACTCACATTGTAGTGTGAGTATGGAGTGTGAGGCCGCAAGTTTTACATTCATTGTAGTGTGAGCACATAAACTTTGGAGGCAGACAGTTTTGGGTTCAAATCCCAGCTTCCATGCCTTTTAACTGAATGATTTTGTGTAAGCAACATAAATGTATGTTTTCTTAGCAGTGAGAATGAAAGTAGTACTTACTTCAAAGGTTGGTTAAGGTAGAGTTGTAGGAATGAATGAAGTAAGATAATGTGTGCAAATGTAGCATATTACCCTGCAAAAGGTGAGTTTTTGAAACTATTCTTATTACAAAGATTGAGACTGACTTTCTAAGTCTATAACTGGCTTACTGCTTAAGCCTGACCGGTTTACTTAATTCCTTGATTAAGTTTCCTGATCTGTATCTTTAGTTTTCTCATCTGTAAAATGATAGTTTTGCAAAATTATAACCTCTACAAAATTATATAATATTAAACAAGATTATATACAAAGTACCTGCGCTCTTTGGTGTTCTATAAAGGAGTAAAGATTTTCCTGTACCCTTCTAAAAATATCTCACATCACCAAAGAAAGGCTTTAGTTAAGTCTATACAAACCTGTTATTGAAGATTGTTTGATTCCACTTTGGACTGATTTCCAAGTATATTATTATTTTATTTCAACTCCTTGCCTGATGTTGGTAATAACACTATTTTTCCTGTGTGTTTAGACTCCCTACCTAGCTTCAAGAATACTCAATCATTCAGTTTATACTATTTTTAGGAAATTACAATGAGCAAGACAATGTGCACCTATTGTATAAAGTAATATTAAGAGGAAGGTGATGCTCCCCTATATACCAAACTTACTTGTTTTCACTTGTATTTTGACAGAATTCAAAGCAGAGTTATTATAGAAAAGTTGTTGAGGAGTCCTGACAATCTATAGGGGAACACATATTTCTACCATTATATACTCCACTTCTTATGATGAGGTGTTTATACACAAAGGTTTCATTGATTAGTTTTAGGACCAAAAACTATTGCCAGGTAAACATTTTGAAGGATCATACCAGATAGATGATAGAGACAGACAGACAGACAGACAGATAGATAGAAAGTTTCACTCTAGAAATACTTTGCACTTTACAGGAGACTAACAATACCACACTTTAAAAAATCTAGAATAAATATCAGACTTAACAAATATTCTTTGTAAACCTTGATTTTTCTTAGTGGTCTTAATAGTTTCCTTTTTTTTTTTTTTTTCCCAAATGGCTGGTGAAAACAAACTACTTTCCTAGTTTCCTTAAAGCCAATTAGTTTTGGGTTTGTTTTCCTTCCACAGATCATTCTGCAACTATTGTTACCATAAAGGATGAAGAAGAAAATAAATTCTTGAGCAGACTGATGAGGGAAAATTATAATATTACCATGAGAGTTTGGCTTGGATTATTTCAACATACTACTGGTAAATGATAAAATTGTGTGTATGGAATGCAAAGAGAGTTGTAATTGTCCTGAATACCAAATTTACTTTGCTAAAGAATCTCAAGTGGTGGATAATTCAAAGATTTCTCATTAAACTATGTCTGCTGGTTGTTTGGAAAACTTAGAAATTACAAGTGAATAAGTGAATGATTTACTGGTAATGAAGGAAACAACTAATGAAAAAAAAATCAGGTTAAGTCAAAAGGAATTATTCTAGCAACTTATTCCTAAAATACTTAAAGATGTTTGATACAGAATTTTAATAATAGCTTTTTTCCAAAAATCTTAGAAAAATTACTGTAAATTGATTTTACAAGATGTTGGAAAAAATTTTCAATAAGGAATAATGGAAGATTTAAATGAATTTGGAATTGTTAAGAATGAATTCGGAGCAAAAATTTGGTAGAAAAATAGAAAGTATGTATCAGATTTTATGCAAAGTTGAATTCTAAACAGTTAAAGCAGGATTCCAAAATACTAAGTACTTGTCGAAAAGTGAATAGATTCAAAGTTGGACATTTAAATGAAATGTAAATTGTGTTTATATTATCACCACAAGGTGGTGCTACCTCAGCTGCTAGAAAACAAGTGAAGTCAAGCTGAGAGTTTGACCCTTTCCTCTTCCACCAGCACTTTATTAATTACATGAGTTTTTAACGTGTGCGTGGTTGAGGGGGCGGTAGTGAGGGAAAACAGATATTTAAAAGTCTATTCCTCAGGCAGTAAATATGTAAGCAAAGCCACATATTCTATATTAGTTCTGGTCGAAATGAATTTTTTACAAAGATGAAAATATTATGTATCTGTCTGTCCAGTATAGTAATCACTAACTCCATGGCTAGCCATGTGGTTACTGAGAATTTGAAATATGTCAAGAGCAGCTAAAACCGACTTTTAAGGTTTTTGGTTTTTGTGGTTTTTTGGTTTTTGTTTTGTTTTGTTTTGTTTTTTGAAACTAGGTCTCGCTATTTTTGCCCGTGGAACCGCAGGCTCACGTTACCTGTGGTACCACAGATATAAGCAATCCCCAGTCTCAGCTTCCCAGGTAGCTGGGGTTACAGGTGCACACCACCACACCCAGCTGTTTTTTGGGACTAGGTCTTACTGTGTTGCCCGGGATGGGAATCAAACCGCGGTCCCCAGACCTCACCGCAACTCCATAAACTGTTGCTTACAAGCACACAACACCGTGCCTGGCTAAGTTTTTTTTGTTTGTTTGTTTTTAATAAATGTCATAAAGGCAGATTTAGAACATTCTCAGTCACCTGCAGGATACTAATATCCAAAAAAAGAATTTCACATAAATTATAGATGAAATAAAATTTGGAAACTTGGCAAAAAGAAGATAATGATTACCAAAAGGGAGTAGAGGAAAGGGTAGTGAGGGTGGGAGAAAGACACAGATGGGCACAGCTGGTTTAGTGGAGGGATTAAAAATAAAAAATAAATGTTGTAGTTCTAAATAAGTGAGTTGTATGAGTCACATGCAGTCTTTATCTAGTGGTAGTATATAGTTATACTTAATATACTTAATTTCTCTCTTTAGATCAGTCTTGGGATTGGTTAGATGGATCAGATGTGTCATTTGTCAAATGGACAGATAAAAGAAAGAGTGGTGGTGGGAAATGTAGCATTTTGCTGGCTTCAAATGAAACTTGGAAAAAAGTTGATTGTTTTTCTGGCTATGGAAGAGTTATCTGCAAAGTTCCTCTGAGTAAGTACGTAACCTGAACCTAAGGAACATTTTTGTGTAACAGTTCAGGAAATGCACAATTTAATTAAGTTTAAAGTTTTATTCTGGGTCCTAAAGTATTTAGTCTTTATTTAGTAAGGACATGCAATAAAAAATAAATGCAATAAAAAAAATGCTGATTGTCATACATTCTTTCCCTTGAAAAATAAATTACAAAAGATAATAAATGTATAAAATGTCAAGCTAAAGGTCTTAAACATCTAAACTTATTGTAATGCTTTCCTAAAGAGAACAAAAACTACCAGAGCATTAGGGAAATAATGTCTTTGAAATGTTACGTGCATTTTGTTCTTCAATTTTAATATAGAAAAACTCGAAAGTCTAATTGTGCAGTTAGTTTGCTTTCTTTCGCCTCATAAATTCATAATTAATAAAAACACTACAAAGCTAGATTTAATAACTTCAATGCCTAATTTTCTGTGGGAAATCATAATAATGTTTTATCATTGATATATATATATATATAAAGTAACACAGATATAGTAAATAACACTAAAATATTGGTAACTCCATTTCTAGAAAAACTGCTTTCAATTTTTCACATCATTATTTTTAAATATCTAGCATAAAAATATACATTTGGGTATATAAATTTTAAAAATAAGGCCAGATTCTAGATGATCTACGTCTATATATTCATGCATTGATTGAGTAAATATTTAGTGTCTACTGCGTGGTGTGCCCTGATGTATGTGCTGGGATACCCTAGTGAACAAAAGTGATAAAAACTTACAATCTAGGAGAGAAAGACTGATAATAAATTACCAAGAAGGTCAATCTTTAAAAAGAGGAAAATATCAGCTAATTATAAACTCATTAATATCTAGGGGTGTGATTAGCCTGGATCAGATTTTCAGCAAAGATGTCTCAGAGCAGGTTTTGCAGAGATATCTGAAAGGTAGACTAAACAGAAATTGAAACACACCAGGCAGAGGTACCAATTGGAGACAAACCTGAGACAGGGTAAGTTTTCAGAACCTATAGTTCTGAAAAGAAGTGTCAAAAGTTCAGGTATTATTCTGAATGAAATGGCAAGTAACTAGAAGATTGCTGGAAATCGGAGGATGTAAATATAGGGTGATAAAAAGCAAGAGTTCTGTTTTGGCATTTTAAACTACTTACATGAACATGGAATGTGTAGTATGCAGTTGGACATATGGAAGGAAAATGAGGTCAGCATAGAGATAGGCCATGGGACAGAAGGAGCCTCTCAGCTGCATACACAAAGGGATCTAGGATAGCAGTTGAAATTGAATTGCTAAGAACTAAATGAAATCATCCTAAGACTTAGTCCTCTTAAAACACATAATATTTTATTTTACCCTACGTAAATCAAACACAAAAACTTATAACTTGTAGGTATTTACTTTTAACATAAAGCAATATAGTTTATGATATATACATTATATAAATAGATACAACATAAAGTAATACACTCTCAAAAGTGATGGAAAAGAAAAGTGAGAATAGTCAGTACTTTAATTTCTTTGAAAGACTAGTGCTATAATAGTAAAAAGGATTTGAATGAAAAGGAAAACAGTGAATTCTGTGTTAATGTGAAACATCTGATTTGCATAGGGTTTATAGATGGGCCATACAGATTAATGCATATGTCAGTAACAATCACTAATATATTCTCTCTTCCTGTGTCATCAAACTTTTTCCTATTCTAGGTCCTGATTACCGAGGAATAGGTATCACATTTGCTGTGCTAAGTGTCTTAGCTCTCATCAGTGGACTGATTTGGTTCCTTTTCCAAAGAAACCGTTTGCACTGGGCAGGTTTCTCTTCAGTTCGATATGAACAAGGAGTGAATGAAGATGAGATTATGCTTCCCTCCTTCAGTGACTAAATTCTCCTGAAAGTCTGCATATTTGCACTAATGTGTTAGGGAAAATGAGCCATTTGAAATGTGCCCAGTGTCAGTATTTACTCTGTTCCAACATAGAAGTCTTAGGTATTTTCTCATTTGTTTATTTGCTGTACTGGTATCCACAATTGATTACCCACAAAGTACCATGTTTATAATTCTATTTAAGAGAGGAACTGAAGTTAAAAACCCCAAAATTTTTTGTAGTACAATAAATTTAACGTGCACTTTTTTCTGTAAGAGAATGGTTGATAATTAGGATAGATTTATGTTTCAATGACTTTTTACACAATTTCTTGAAACATTTAAAATGGCATATTGCTACGTCATGCATCTGCCTTTTAATTAAGAACATCAGGCCAAATGCAATTCTGGTACTTCAAGGCAAAAATACAAATATAACTAATATCAACCTTGCTTTAAAATAGACATAGTGGTACATTGGAGGGAAATTCTAAGACCTGCTTATTTTTTTACATAGCAAAATGGTGCCTTTAGCAAGTTGCTTATTCTATTTCAAAGATATTTCATACTATTATTACTTAAATGCAAATGTTATGTTCTGTTTATAATTATTCATAAGTCAATGCCTTTTAAAGATTTAATATTTAACATTTTCTAAAATATGGAAACACTGGTTTTGAAATGACTAGATATTGTGTAGTGGCATTTTGTCTCCTTGTATGTATAAATATGACTGTTTTCTTTTTAAGTTTAAGTGTTTTTGAAAATTTTGCAATTTATATATTTTACATGGCATATCAATTTTTTACGAGAATTGTTCATTTTCTTCTTGCCTATTTATATGAACTAAAGAGAGCAAGGTTCTATTAAAAGAAACTATACTTTGCATTTGTAAAAACAAAAGTTTTACATTGAAGTTCTAAACCTTGTGATTACTACTAAAATATATAAAATTGTGAGTAATTTAGAAAACACAATTTTATGGTGATAATTTCAAGATTTACCCCAAGAATACAATCTTAATAATAGCCTCTACTGGACACGGTAAATGTTTTCTTCAATGTTTAATTTATATTTGTATTTTAGAATTTTTAAATAAAATTCAGATTTATTTCAGAGTTGAATGTTTATATATGAAGTTGTAGATAATTAGTAAAGCTATAGCATGGTTTTCAAAATGCTTTTGATTGAATTTGTTAGGCTAGTTTTCTTACCTTATGATCTGTAGATTTTGAATTAAGACTTACTTCAAAGAACTGAGCCAAGTTGATGCAAAAAAATACTTATATTGTGTACCTATAGCACCACAATAAAGTTTTGCTTTTTAAACAAATGCATCATTGATTCTTGTTGAAAAAAATTTCTAGATTGTACATTAATGAAAATATCTAGCAGTATTGTAAAGTAATTCAGTCTTAAGTTTTTGTGTACATTTTTTAAAGAATAAACACAACATTCCTACATCTCTGGAAATTTGATTGTAGTCTCCTTTCTGATTCCTCTGATTCAGCATGGTTTCTAAACTAGATCAGTAGATAGACCACTTAGAGTCCACTGACTTCTGAGTGCTGATTCCTCCTCAAGAGCACATCACCCCTCAACCACTTCTAAGTCAGTCATTCAAATAACCATTCCAGGTTTGTATTTCCAAAAATCTGTATGAAATTCTTCTCAACATAACCAGAACGTCCCATAATATTTTCCTATCCCCTTTTCTTCCTGTTTCAGAAGTCTCAGAAGAACTGATGACAGCCCTTTCTAGTCTTACCTAACAAGTTCAACCCTGACATGTGGAAAATTGGTGTCTCAAAACTGAGCATCTAAAAAATAAGCAAATAGACCTAGTGACCAAATGTGGGGGGCAGGGGACAGATACAGAGGTGCGAGCAAGGATGACCCTCTTTTTTTTCCCCTTAACCCCCCCCCCACCCCCACAGGCGCATGCCCGCGCGCGCACACACACACACACACACACACACACACACACACACACAGCAGTTTCTCTATCATCTTTGAGCAAGATGTTTTCATTATCTGGGAATTTTCCCCAGGCAAATGGCTGCTGTAGTGTTGCAAACCCTAGTCCTGACCAACCCTCTTCTCATTCTCGCTGCTGAGTGTATGAGGAAATCAGAGATTCAGATTGCTTAATCACAGGTTCATTTAACTCTAAAATCCTCTTGGAGATGTTTATTTGTCATCTGTGTATCTTTGGTGACGTGCCCATTTTAAAACCAAGTTTTTATTGAGTCTTCAGGCTTGATTTTAAAGCACTCTTTCACTGATGAGTTCATTCTCTTGTAAACAGCCTTGCTAGACCCTAGTTGGAACATTGTCTGATTCCAGATGCCCTCCCAGGTTAAGTTACAGTTGCATAGTTTATACCTAGCAAGCATAGGGTTAAACAACAGAAATTTACTGTCTCACAGAGGCTGAGATAAAGGGGTCAGTAGGATTAGTTCCTTCCAGTAGAAGGAACTAAGGCCTGTGCAAGCATGGTTTATAGAAACTGGTGACAGGAAACGTTGCCTGAGGAGCATAGTCCACTGGGAGGATCCTTTCAAAAAGTTTCTGGCTAATCCAAAGAGATCTGGCGATGCAACCTTAACCAAGTGATCAAAGTCACCGGAAATGAGATACTTTGACATATGCCTCTTCTAGTTAGGACACATCACTTCCTTAGCACTCTTACCAAAGCCAAAGCACCATACCCAGAACCTTCTTCCAACCTCCCAAACTAAGACACTCCACAAAAAACGACTGTAAAGTTTCAAGATCCTTAAAGACCAAGAGTAGAAACTATCCCCACAATAAAGGTGGCTAAGGAGACCTGACATCTCAAAGCAGCGGGTGATCCTAGACTAGATCCTAGAACGAGAAACCTTTATTACTGGGACTAAGGTGACAGTGGCTGTAGATTAGTTAACAGTCTTCTAGTAATATTAATTTCCTGCCTTTGTACTGGAGTTGTCTACCATATTCATACTTAGAGAAAATAGCTAAAGAGTTACAGTTCAAATGAAAAGTGTTTTTAAAATTGCCAAGAGATGTTCAGGAAGCAGCGCGTCAGCCTCTGGGGCGTGATCGCTGCAGCTGGGGTCAGCGTGGGGTTGGTCCCCTCGGCTCCCGCCCCCCTCCCCTTTCCCCTTTTCTCCTCCTCCTCTCTCCAACCTCAGGGGCCTGTTCAGTGGGAGGGGTCGGCCAGCGATCGCCTCTTCCGAGAAGCGTCAGCCGGACCCCGCGGCGCCCAGCGCCCCAACCAGCCGTCATGCCCCGGACCGCGCTGCCCGCTCTCCTGCTGCAGCTGCTGGGCCTCGCCGCCGCCGTCGTCGCGGGTAAGCTGCCCCCCTTGCCGCGCCCGTTCCTCGGCCTGGGAGCCGGGAATCGTTGAGACTGCCTTCGCCGCCAGCCCAGCGGAGACTTTTATCCTCTCCGGGGGGGACTGCATTCCTGACCGAGCATCTCTACCTCACCTGCACGCCCGCCCTCTGCGCTCCAGGGGGCCCTGCTATCGGCTCATCTCCCAGTCTTCTTTCCGTTCAGTGGATTCCAAGACAGCGCCCCCGGGAAAGGGAGGTCGTTGAGAGGCCCCTCTCTCCCTTCCACCGTGTCCATTTCCTCAGCTAAGAGCCCACGCGGCGAAAGGGAACCCCCCACCCCCAAACAAAGATTAATTGACAGGCGAGTAGAGAGCTTAGGGTCCCACGACCGGTAACCAGAGTAGTTTAGAGACCATTTTTGGGGTTAAAACGAGAAGCCCCAGTAGGAAGCTCCTTGCGGACATTTCCCCAGCTAGTGTGCAGCCGGAGTGGAGGGGGTGGGGCGGTGGGAGGAAGCAGGCCCTCTTTTACTTGCGACTTGTTTGTCCAATTGGTTGGTGTTCAAGTTGTTGAAACAGGAAAACAGTTCAGCCAAATAACCCCTAGATCGAAGTGGAACGTGAACAGGCCAAGGCTAGATTACACTTAAATTGTGTGGTTTTAAAATCGTTAAGTCCAGTCTGCTGTTGTGCAGTGACATCTGAAAAATCAGGCATGATTGGTCATTTCTCATTTCCAAAATGACTCTTGAAAACAGACATTTCTATTGAGTATGTGTTTTCTTTTGTTTTCCTACAAATTTTACATGCCAGTACGTAAAAGATGTTGATGAACTCTAAAGAAAGACTTCTATCCAAAAATACTATTGATTGAGCAAACTTAGGAATCAAAGAGTGAAATAAACAAGAACTAACCGAACACTGTTTTAGTTTGAACAATATGATTATGCAAGAGATTTGTTTTCTTTTCCCCTGAATTTCACTTCCACTTTATGAATTCCTATTCAAAGCCTGCTGGCAGGCAGGAACATTTTAGAGCTCAGTGTTGGAGGCAGCAGCAGAAGAAGCAGTTTAGAACTTACCAGCTTGAATCTTCTCCTGAAAGTTTGTGTGGACCAGCATTTATGACCAGTCATGCCATCTGCTGCCAGGGGAGGAGCAGAAGCCAGATCTGCACATTTTCACTCCTCTTAAACTGAACACATTTGTTTTTGTCAAATCAAGGCTGGACCAGAGATTCTGCCAAGGCAGGGCTGTCTTCACACACACCCTCATTACATTTGCCAGTAATATCTAAACATCTGAATTGCCATTTAACCCACCCGTTGTGTAATCTGCCTTCATACTTTAGACTTGTCAAAGTATGCCTTTCTTTGTTAGGTTAAATAATTTTTTTCCTACATGTTATTTCTTCTCTTCAGAGAAATCGTTTTTTATCAGTCATAGCAGAATAGCAGACAAGATATCTTTGGAAACATTTGTTCTTTTCCCTTTTATAGGCTCAATATAGATAAATAGGTTTTTGAAGAGCTTAAAAAAAGATGTTAAAAAATTAATTCTATTAATCCATCTATTAATTTCTCAGTCAGCAAGCTTTAAGGGTTCCTTTGGAAAGTGTATGAGCTTTGGAATTTGGTACAAACTCTGTTACCCAATTCATTTCACTTCAGTAAAATAGAGGTAATATTCCATAGGTCTGCTGTGAGCATTAAATTATTTTTGGTGAATCTAGGTCTCCATCCCTCTGTCCCTTTTATGCAAAATGAAGAGTAGTTATTGCAACTAGAAAACATTAAGTATTACTCTGTGTGTTGGGTGTGTATAATTAATGAGCACATTCACATACATATTGGTGATATAGAGCTAAAAAATTACTGTATCTTTTTTTTTTTTCAGTCATAGTATTATTATTCCTCTGTATTTAGAGGCTTGGTAGCCTCTGTATCCAGAAACTTCCAGGAATATCAAAATCTATGGGTTCTCCAGTCCCAAATGGTGTAGAATTTGCATGTAATCTTTGTATACCCTTCCATATACTTCAACTAATGTCTAGATTGCTTGTTCTACCCCAAACAATGTGTAAATGATACATTGTTTTCTTTATGATACATTGTTTTGTTTAGGGGAGAATGACCGGAAAAATAATCTATACATGCTCAGTACAAACAAAGCCAACAGGTCTAATTTTGTAGTTCAGATGTATTCTTTATCTGCAGTTGCGTGAGTCCCCAGTACTGAACATGGATATGGAAAGCCAACTGTAGTTTACAATCTGCTATCCAGACAAGATCGGGAATCATTTCAGGCTTATAACTAAGTTAAGACAAGGCTCTTCAAGGTTATCACAGAATTAACTGCATGGCAGGATCTTAACAGAAAAACTCTTCTGGTGCTAATAACAGGAATTGAATGCTGGAATGAAAACCACTGTTATTGTTCTGTTATTTTGGATTGTATTACTGTAAGTGATCTTTTCTTGTTCGTATTTTCTTGAAAATTATAATGAACAAAACATTCTTTGAATTTCTGAGTAAGGAATATCTTGAAAAACGCTTTGTGGTGGTGCTTTACTGGCACATAAAAAGTGACCAGTATAGGTTTATTGGGTCAGTGATTTCCCATGGGTGGTATGAGATGGATCAGTGGATATAAACATGTCAGCGGATATAAGCATGACCACTTCTGTGATCATCATATGGATCAAAATCTAGGTTTTTTAATTTCAATTTTTAAAATTGCCAAGGCCGACAAACCCTCACTGGAATGCCCATGTCTTCCTCTCTGGTCATCTCTTAACGCCCTGTCTTTCACTCTCTCCTTATTCTGCTGACAACTCCTGAGGACACAGAAGCTGGCCAGTTCTTCTACCCAGACCACCTCCCCTTCCCTGGCCTTGGGTGTGGCTATACCTACCCACACTATTGAGATCTCTGTTCACATGTTCACGCCTCTGTTCCCCAATCCTGAACACCCCCACATTCTTCATCATGTTCCCATGTTTTATGATCTTTAGAGCACTTAGTACTATCTGAATGTATGTTTTATAAATCTGTCTGTGTGGATTTTTTGTTTTGTATCTCTGTATATTGTTCTAATTTATAATAAAAGGATAAAAATTTAGATGAATGATTTTGAAAGTAGGGGAATAATTGAATTGCAACTTGTAATTTATCCATCATGAACGCAAATTTATCCATCATGAATGCATCTCTTAATTGAATTCAAAGCATTAAATCATCTAAATCTATTTGATGTTACTTTTCTGACCTTTGTAGATTGCACAGTTGTTTTGGGAAGAAATTATCTCAGGTATATTTTGGTCAATTTTGAAATGTTAATGACTGTTTATTTTTCTTCTGATGAAAAATTGAAAGTACAATTAAGTATTATTTCAGGATTTCTTTGCTTGTTAGTAAGCTTTTAAAAGGTGTAGAAAGCTAATTTTACAACTAGATTACTAACTATGCTTTTTCATGTCTCCCATCAAATATTTCATTATTTATATGGGTTATTTTAGATTCTGCAGGCAATTCTTGAGACCAGGTCTCTAAGAAAATGAACCAGTGATACCTAGTAAGAAGGATATATAGTAGCAATTGCATGCCACTTGCTGAAGTAATATGGCAGTTCTTTGAGAATTTAAGGGGTGCAAGATGTGGAGAGGGATTGGAATGTCAGAGTGCGTAGATTTTTGAGATTCTGGAGAGATCTTGAAGCCGGGTTATGGCTTCAGCTGCCCCCTCCCTCCACCACACATACCAAACAGCAAAGTGCTTCCCTTCTTCTGTCTGTGCCAGAGCTGCCCTTGTGAAAGGAAATGACTGCAACTTTTTACTTAATAGAGGAGGCAAAAGGCTTATTAGCAAGGGGAAAGAATACAATTTTTGCCTTTCCTTTGTTAACATTCAGAACAATAATATCTAAAGGATCACTTCCTCATCTGCTCTGCCTGGTTGTTTAAAAAAGAAACAATGAGGGAACAGAGAGATTTGTTTGAACTGACTGGTAATGTGAAATGTATGTGTGAACATACCACTTGATTATTTTATCACATGGTAAATTTAGGCAGAAGGTCTATATGGAAACTACTGGACAAATGTTACGTGCAAGTTTTTAAATTCTTATTAGTCCCCTAAATTTCTGTATATATTAAATCAATAGAATTACAAAACCCTTGGGAGTCATTTGGGTGCATTATTATTACAATAATGCACATTTAATGAACTACAGTATAGCGTAACATCTTTTTTATATGCGCTGGGAAGACAAAAACGACTTGCTTTGCGATATTTGCTTTATTGAAGTATCTAGAACTGAATGTGAATCTCTTCAAGATGTGTCTGTAGTCAATTTCTTATTTTATTTTATTTTTGGAAGTTAAATCCTATAGTATTTTTTCCTATTTATTTTTTATTTATATATATTTCACATCATTTCAGTCCCTGGGGGTCACCCACCACCTCCCCTCCCCGCCCACTCCAGCTGGTCCCCTCTCTCCCCTTGTGTAGTTTCATTTGGTTGACCAATTTCTTATTTTAAAAAAGACTGAGAGCTTTGTCACCAAATTAACAAGGAAATTGCCCTTCTTCATTGTGAAAATATTATATACAGTATCCATGATTTCAAGAAATCTTGAGATTCTTATTCTCAGGTTATTTAATAGTGTTCCTCATTTTCTACATAGGCTGTCCTTCATCGACTTGGATACAATTTCAAAACAGTTGTTACCTTTTTCTTCAAGAATCAATCAAAGTAGAAAGCATAGAGGATGTCAGAAATCAATGCACTACCATTGGTAAGATATAAACACCTCCTTTTTTTTGTTTGTTTTCACAAATCAGTAGGTAGTGTTCACTAAAGTCTTTAAAAAATGGTCTTGTCATAACTCAATTTTACCTAATCCTTATAAGGGGATAGCTTTTATTTTATTCTACAAAACACACAGCACAGGCAATGGAATTGGATAACCCTTAATTTGGAAGACAGATGGTACTGTCCAAACCGGAGTGACAGAACCCTAGCAATAGCAGTGTATATTAAATGTACATATTCTATGCTTACGAATACCATATACTTTGCATGGCTCTATCATAACAAACCTAGCCGTTATTTCTTATGAGATTCCTTTTATCTAAATAAGAAATTAACTTCAGTTATTTGTTCAAGGTCACACAGGTGAAACCTTGGGTGACAACCTGGATTCTAACCAGGGTGTGTCTGATTTGGGGCGTAGTTTTTTGTTTGCTTTTAATTATTTTCAAAGCAATAAGAGTTCTTATTAACTTTGCTATTTTGCTCATAATGTGCTGTTTTAGGCACGCAGGGTAGGCAGAAATCAGATTATATAAGGCCATGAAATGAACAGTGGTGAAAACTGGTATGTTCAAGAAAAATGAGAAAAGGTTATTTCTCAGGGATACACTTAGTGTTCTTGGGGAATATACTTTTAACTACACATGGTGAAATATTTTAAATAAAAATTTCATTTTTAATGGATATACTTGAGTGCTCTTGTTGGGGTATTTGGCCCAAAGTGCATCCATGTTGTTAGGGTTCTAGTCATTGTGATACTTGTTAGCTCAAATTAAAACTGTGAGGTAAACCATCATCTTTTTCATTGAAATATCAGTGATTTTGATGTGAATTCCTGATTCTTTAAAGCTTCTTTTTATTACTGTGAAATTTAACAATTATTGATCATTTCAGATAGGCATATTCAGAAATTTATGTAAAAGGTACTTAACCTAAAAAACAGGCTTCTAACAATTTGCCAAAATAACATGTTGGAAGAATAGAAAGTTGTAGTAAGGATACTTTCGTTAAAATCATATTCTCTTATTCTAGGAAAAATAAATGTAAGCATCGAAATTTTTAACACTATTTAGTGCTACAAAGTACCCAGCACATATTTGTTGTTTCCCTTTTACAGACTCCTACCAACTGCCAAATGGTGTGGAACATTGGTTCTTTGAAAACAAGACATTTTTCAACATGCCAACCTACTTTCATTTCAAGGAAATTTAATAATAGTTTTACTGATCTTGCAAGATTTTTAAAATGGGTTTTTCCTACCACTATTTTCTATCTCTTAAAACAGAACTAGCTAGAAACACAATTTCAGTAACAGAATCTATATTTGAGGCTATGAGCCAAGAAAACTTATATTCCTGTAATCTTCTTTGCTTGTCTGAACCACAAAGTCAGAGTTCATTGTTCTGCAGATAAACAATTTTTTACTATTAGAATATAAATAATACTGACTTCCTCTATAACTAAACTGTACTTGTATTGACAATTTTTCCTTACCAAAAAATCAAAACAAAATTGAAAGCATTCAGCAATTTTATGGTCTGAAGTTTTCAATTTAACTTTTTTTTTTGGTAGCTTTATTTTTGATTGCTTGTTTCACAGTTCATTAACTACTTGTTCAAGCAGGTTAGTCATTTAGGAATTTTTCATTGTATATATACTTTATTGTACAATTTGTCTTGTGATTTAAAAAAAAAATCTCCTGTTGACATTAGGACCCCAAACTCTTATGGGGAAAAAATTCGTGCTAAAGTTACAAAGAGCAAAGACCAGGAACAGCTGCCTGTCATCTCTTCTTCCTGTTCCCCTTAGTCCTCACCTTTCCCCTCTTCTTTCCCAAAAGCACCCTTCACCCCCCCCACCCCCCCACCCCCCGGAGAAGTTTGGATCATGATATGCACCATGAGATGCACCAAGGTATACACATCTCATGTAGTGAGATGTCTCATAGAGTGAGATGTCTGAGGTTCCACTAGGGCAGAGTCCACAGCGACCTGCGGCACCACCTGCCTGCCAGCTCTAGCCCCAGTTACACCAGTTTGCCTGCTCTCTGGTTAAATCAGCATTTTGCTTGATTTTTGTTACTGATTTGTTTGTTGTTGTTGTTTTTCATCTCTGATAATGTCATGACTTGTTTGGCAATTCTGTACATTTGCTTCCACTCTGGAAATGCCCATTGCATTGCTGAATCAAAAAATTAGGTTAGTTATTTTTGGAGCATGTAAACTGGTTTGGAACAGTAGGTGAACATAAATTGAATGCTTCTTATGTATGAAGAAGAAAAAGCATAAGGAATACTAGGATATTTACATTTGCATTTGTAAAATCTTTACAGCTATATAAATCCTATCTTAAATCTATTTAAATCTACTTTAAATCTATTATTATTGGTATAGAAAATAAGTGACCTATTACCTGTTGCAGAGAGCCACTGAGAAATATGCCCACTACTTTGTGCTGAGCTTCCTGATGGCATTTCTCCTTATTTTGGTACGATTATTCATTAGGAAAATAACTTTGAGGCTGATTTTTTTTATTTTCAACATTTACCTTTAATTTATATATTACACTTAAAATAGAAGAAATAAATACTTTCAATCTTTCCTTTTTGTGATCCAAGAGCTAAGTCACCAGCCATAAAAAGAATTAAAGATTCAAATTACATCTCAGCAGGTAATGTCACTGGTAATGCATTATAAAAAAAAAATGTGCTTCAGCACATGCATTCTTCAGGGATTTATACTGTCATTTGTTTGAGAAAATGAAAGTGTATCTTATTTACCTGACATAGTAATTTAAGTTTAGACAGTATTTAATTAGATTACAATGCTAAAAGTCATTAAAGTTCTATTGGCTGTCACAAGGTCAAAGAATGAAAAATTCTTCGCTAAACTATAACCTAACTAAATATCTTACTTGTGGATTTTTCTAGAGTGGTATTTTGGTCACAATTCACCATTAAGGGCTGGGCTAAAACAGATTAAAAGTTTGTATGCCATTAAACAGGAAGGTGACAGCAGGTGGAACATCACAGAACTTCCAGAATACAGAAATTATTGTTAAATTTTGACTTTGGGCTAAAGTAGCACTGCTATCTAAGTCATCTCAATCTTTCTCTTAAAAAGTTGTTAATTAAATGATGTATGATTTAAAGAAAACTTATTAAAGTCTACAAGCAAATATTTTAGCAAATAAACAATCACCCTAAATTGCACCATCCTCAGAAAATGTGATGTCTTGTTAACATTTGGCTAAGTATCCTTCTAGATTTCCCTCCTCATGAAGGCAAATGTTTTAATAAATTTTGCTTTTTCTTTTAATAAAAAGGGCTCATGTATTAGAAACATTCCTGTGATTTGCATTTTCCTGTAAATGATTCCCATTTTCCAAGGTAGTAAGAAATGTTTATTTACTGAGATATGCCATAGTTGATTTAATTAATCCTCTGATATAAATTATCAAATATTTTCAATTTTTTAGACATGTGCCCATTTGAGACAAGAGCCAGTGAAGCCAGTGACTGCCTTAGCATAAATTGTTATGCTACTGAATCTAAGAATATGTACTTTTTTAGAACTTTTGATATATCTTGTCAAATTTTCTCCAAATTGGTTTTGCTAGACTTACTCCCACTAACCACTTAAGAGCGCCTATTTTTCTGCAACCAAGGCCACCAGTATCTAATCTTCAAGTCTGAAAGTCTTATTTTAATCTTCATTTCTTTACTAATCTCAAATTGCATTTTACGCACATTTCTTGTGTCGTATTTCCTTTTGTGAGGATGAATTGCCTTTTTTTAACAATTTGAGACTAACTTTTATCTTTTACTAGGGTATTACCTCTTTATCTTTTTTTTTATAGTAGAGTTTTAGTCTTTCCAGTACGATTTTCTTTTTTCTTGGTGAGTTTTTGACCCCTGCAGCAGGTTTTTGTTTTTGTGTTTTGTTTTTTTTTAACCTGTAGCTAAATTTATGATTTAAAAAAAAAAAAAAAAACTTTTAAAAGATGTAAAAGTAATCACCCAGTATAATTTTTCCTACTATATCAGGTAATACCACACGAATTTTCTCTACTTCCTATAGCAGTTAACATTTTATTATGCAAAAACTGATTTTAAAATGGTATCATTAGTACCATAGCCTATTACTTAAGCTTCCCATAATTCTCAAAGTATGGTACCTGCATCAGAAACATCAACATAACCCGGGAACTTGTTAAGAGTTTAAATTCTCCAGCTCCCATCTCACACTAAGTAACTGGCTTTGGGCCCAGCCACTGTAGTTTACAAGCCCTCCAGGTGAATCTAATACGCACTCAAGACGTGCGCCACTGCTCTGAGACAATATTCTGAATTTTTTAGGAATCTTTGTCAATCAGGATGACTTTGGAAGAAGGTAATTTAATAATAAAACTTCTTCCTCTTCTTTTCATGTATTTGGATGTTTCAGTACAAAAAGCCTCATTACACGTTTTACACAGGTTCATCTTCCACTGGAAAATTGTAGGAAATTTTTTACTTCTAAAATTACTACTTTTACATAGTCATGTTTCTTGGGAATAGTTTGATGTGATATTCCCCATTTAGCTGAGTACAACTGAAAGGACATTTCTTATTCTCTTTATTCTCTCCCAAGACACAGATGTATCCTCCCCACCAGATTTCTGCTTGCTAGCATAATCTTCCACATCATCATTCATCCAGTTGTTCCCACCTAAAAAACAGTCACTCATTTGAGAAATACTAATGTCAGTAGTATTTTCTCGTAAGTGTTATCCAGTTAAGACAGTGGTATGATTTTTTGATTTGTGACAGTCTTTGCTTGAGTTAAGAAACAAGATTAAATGTCTGGTGGAAAGCGAAATGACTGCTAATCTTTCTAGGGTATTATCTACCTGTAGGGTAAGTGAGTTAGGTTTTTCCCTTCATTAGCCTGTATATCCAGCACCTGAGGATGATTATGTGATTATGTGGCCATGATTATGTGGCCCACTGGGTGTGTGCATGTGTGAGTGTGCACACTTGGCCCTAGGAGAGAGGAGATAGATGAGTACAGAGAGCAAGCATGAGCACAAAGAAGAGAGAGCAGGAGAGAACACCAGGGAGAAAGGAGTCAGAGTGAGGGCATGAAGATTCTTGGGAGGATGGGGAGCTCACCTACTTCCCAGTCCCCTACACTACCCCCACCACCACCTGGCCCTGGTCCTGGCCTACCTTGTCTGGTGTGTCTGTGTAACTGCTAAAACCAGTAAAGAACCTATGCAGATTGGTGAGCCTGATGCTTGTCCCTACAATGGGCAATGAAGATTGGTTGCAGTATAGTATCTTATGGATGGATAAAAAAAGTCATGTGAGACATAAAATATATGTGGTTGCTTCTCCTTGCTCTTGAAACAGATGTGAGTCCCAGGAAAAACCAGCTGTCCAATGAAAAAGAGAACCTTCTTTATTGAACAGTTTCCTCAGGCACAGCATTTCTAAAAAGATGACCGCAGAGAGAAATATGGGAAGGGATAGGGACCCGGGCAGTATGCAGAGAAGGGCTACTAAGTGAAGCTGGTCAGGGAGACAGTTGCTTAAAGGCTACTGGCCTAGGCTCTGTTCATCCTATTCCGCTCTCCTGGGTGTGGTCTGAGCTCCTCTCTGCACTTGTGAGCAGAGGGCAGGAAGAGCCCATGTTGCCAGAGGAAGTGGAGTGGGAAAAAGGAAAGAGAGCTACAGGAAGTATTTTACTGCTCAAGAGTCTTCATGAGGCTTTATTTCTATTGTTTATGAGATTACCAATGCTATGTGAATGAAATAAGAAAATGATTCTATTCAATTGATCATTGTCATTTTACTTTTTTCATGAGTAAATGTCTCTTCAGGAATGTGCATATTCACAAACTAAATGTAAAATATGTGAAAGTGTAATATATGTATTACAATAATACATAATTTTATATGCTTTATGTGATTTTCGTTGACTCTGAGAACATGCTGGCTTTTCTCTCCCTTAAATAATTTCAGGGGCAGACATGATAAGCATACACAATGAACAAGAAAATGCTTTTATATTGGATACTTTCAAAAAACATTGGAAAGGCCCAGATGATATCCTACTAGGCATGTTTTTTGACACAGATGGTAAGTGTTATTTATATAATGGGACATCATTTTTTAATGTCAGTAGAACTGATGACTTTTTTTTGAATTTCTAGTTCAAGTTGCTATTTCTGTGATCTGTAGGTATTATGTTTCCTGTACATACCTATGACTTATACTGCAGTTCAATGTGCTTTATATATATGAGCAAATTTGTTTTTTTCTTGATTAAAATGTGATTATAGGCCTCAGTATGTTTATAACATGGTAGTGTTACAAAAATTAGTATCAGTATCAGCATAGATTAAACTGAATTTTAAAACATGCAAATGTCACTGTAGAAAATACAAAGTACATTCATATATGCAAAGTGAAATTACTCAGGTTAAGGTTACTGTATGTGTTTTATTTTTCTTGGTTATTTCCCCATGAAAATGTTCTATACTTTTTATTTACAAAAATAGTATCTTCAGAAATATCTTGAACAGTAGCTCTGATTTATCTATTTATCTTTGTAATTCATCTCCTACAATCCTAAGACAGACTTAGTAACTTCCTGCCTTTAATCTTGGGCCCTTTTCTTTGACTTCTCTTAAATACCTTCTTATATATTGTCATAATATTGAATATATTCCTTAACTGACAGATGCGAGTTTCAAGTGGTTTGATAAGTCAAATATGACATTTGATAAGTGGACAAACCAAGAAGATGGAGAAGATCTAGTTGACACCTGTGCCTTTTTGCATACCAAGACAGGTGAATGGAAAAAAGGAAATTGTGAAATTTCTTCAGTAGAAGAAATTCTTTGTAAAGCAGCCAGTAAGTATGATTGAAGACCTTCTTCTTATTCTAAGGGGTAGAGGACGTAGGTCAGGTCTTAAAATAATTTTCGAGGTAAGTGTGCCCCGGCAAATAGAGGGAGTAAGACTTCAGAACAGGTCAAAATTCCTTTTGTTTGTAGTAATTATCATAGCCTTTTTGTATGTGATTTGATTGACTAGTGGAAGTGGTAAAGGATAATTATGTTTGTTTCCAGAATTCTAGTATTAGTTTACAAAGAATTTGACTCTGTACAAAAACTAGCAGCCTTTTTTAGGCAAAGAAAAATTGCATTGTAGTTTACTATAATTTATTCTGAATTAAAATGTTTTCTGATACATTACAATGCCTTCTGATGAACAAAATTATCTGGTTACAAAGATTTTCTTCTAGACAGGTTTTTTTCTTTGAAGTTTTACGAAGAATTTCTTTCTCACTAAAAACAGTTAATATTTCAAACTATGATTTTGGGATACCTGAAACATGAAAAGTTTTCCCACTTTGCATCCTAAGTATTTTCCCCTTCTATTTCAACTGTAAATCAAAACTGTAAATCTGCCTTTCTTTCTTTATATCTCAAATTACATACCTTTATTTTTTATTTGCCATAGTAGTATTCTGAACTACAACCAGTTTTATCTTTCTATGAGATCTGTCAATGTTTTTGGTGGTATTTGACTTCATATCTATCTATATCTATCTATCTATATATATATATCTATATATATATAGTCTCAGAGCACCATTATATAGACCAATTTTAAATTAAACTGTAACTTGCAAATATAAGAGTGAGCAAGCAAGTCCATACTAATGTTGTAAAGTCACAGTTGCATACATTGATTTTACCAGTTTGTTTTTCAGACTCTGCAATCAAAGTCCTCCATTTACTTAACTTCAATATCTTTTACTTGAGTTTTATTTTTCTACCAGTTAAAGTAGTATATTTGCTAGACCTCTTTTTTTAAATTATTTTTTTAAAACTAAGTTTATGCACATACCACAATTGGGTAAGCAATAAAAATATACATAGTATTAAGCTATTAAAAAGTTTATTTTAAACTACTTTTAAAGTGTCTAAAAGCAATCTTAGAAGAAAGCATACTGAAAATTTAATTTTCTTTTATATTTCAGTCCCATATGAAAAGAAATTTTTATCAGGTAAGTAATGGTTTGTGTTAAATTTTTTCCCACAGTTAAGAGTATATTAAAATACTAGTGTTAAAGTACACCACTAACCCCCTTTTAAAAATTATAGTGATGTAAACTAGAATATCTTTTATAAGAATGTAGAATAATCCAGTTTAGTTATGACATTTTAAATGTAACAGGTTATGTCTAAAATGAACATATAGATACTGAATCATTTTTTTCATTGAATCATTTTGTATAAAATTATTCCATCTTCTGTTTTTTAAAAAATTCACTTCATAGTTGTAATTGCAGTTCATGCAGTGTATGTCTTAAGGGTTTTTTAAATTTGTATTTTGGAAAACACCTGGTAATATATTTATATGACTCAAAGAACAAACGGGGGAGAGAATCAGGTAAGAGAGAAGAGGGGTCAATTGTATGTTGAGAGATGGACATGTAATGGTGAACTTAATGTAGTATAAAGATATTGGTTTGTAATGATGCATGCCTGAAACTTGTTATAATGCAATGTTATTTCAGTAAAGAATTTTTAAAAAAGCGGAACTTTGTAAGACAAACTTAGTCTCCCATCCATTTTAACCCACCTTTTTCCTTATTGAGCATCATTTCAGTTTCATCTTTGTTTCTTTTTGCTAATATAAGCAAATAGATCATTTATTTTGCCCTTTTTAAATTCACTAATATATTCTAAAATCTCTCTGTCATATTACCTGTAGATTGATCTTCTTTCTTATAGTTGTATATTCTTCCATTATGTGGATTTAAGCCCTTAAGACATATTTATATTTAACCAGCTACAGATTACTACAAAGTTGTCTCCAAACATTTGCTATTATAAACATAAATATTGCTGCAGAAATTAATGTTTAGCAAATCATGTTTATCTATAGATCAGATTCACTGAAATATAACTGCTGGATTGAAAATAAATATGTAACTTTGGCACTAATACTGTATGAGAAAATTCACTCTGATTTCCCAGTGATATATCACTGTGTTATGAAATTCTGGATTTTTGCCAATTGGATAGTACAGTTTTGTTGTATATATTTATTATCATTAATATAGGCTAAAATGTGTAGTTTGATGGTTCCTTAGGTATCAACTGTGTTAACACATCAAGTTATAGATTAGTTCACACCACAAAGTTCTGTCATGCCTGTTCCCAATATACATCCAACTAACCACTGTCCACTACAGGTAAATACTGTTTTCTATCACCATAAGTATTGTTCTTAAACTTCACATACAGGTAATTCTAATGATTTCACTCAGAAATGTCATTCATGTTTCACTAATACATGGACAACCAAATGAAAGAACACAACAGGATGGGGGGACCAGCTGGAGCGGTCAGGGAGGGGAGGTGGTGGGTGACCCCCGGGCATGAAAATGATGTGAAATATATATAGAAATAATTTTTTAAAAGGCCGGGCACGGTGGCTCGTGCTTGTAAGCTTCAGCCTATGAAGCGGCCGGGGCTAGGGATCGTGGTTCAAGTCCTGCCTGGGGCCCGTAGCGAGACCTAGTTCCAAAAAAAATAGCTGGGCGTGGTGGCGCGCACCTGTAATCCCAGCTACCTGGGAAGCTGAGGCTGGGGATTGCTTGAGTCTGTGGTACCCCGGGCAACGAGAGCCTGCCGTTCCACGGGCAAAAATAGCAAGACCTAGTCTCAAAAAAAATAATAATAATTTTTTAAAAAAGAAAACTAAGTAGACTATTCTTAGCAACATATTAAATTTATGTCATAGCCAATGCAAAGAATAAAATGTCCCTATTGGGGGGAAAATGTCATTTGCATTGTATAATTGCATAGTATTTTTATAAATACACAGTTTGTCCTTTCTCTTATTTCTAGTTTGGAACTGATATAGCTGCTATGAATAGTCTCATTCCAGTTTTTGAACCTATGTTCAATATATTCCAAACAGTGCAGGGTCATATGGTAGGTGAAGTTTAGCTTTATTAGAAATCATCAAAAAGGACACGTGCGGTGGTGCGCAATCTAGGGAGGGAGGCTGAGGCTAGGAATCGCTTGAGTCCACGAGTTCGAGACTACCTCAGGCAACATAATGAGACCTAGTCTCAAAAAATAGCTGAGTGTGGTGGCGCACGCCTGTAATCTCAGCTACCTGGGAGGCTGAGGCTGGGGATCACTTGACTCCATGGGATTGGGACTACCCAGGGCAACATAGTCTCAAAAAAAAAAAAAAATCATCAAATTTTTAAAATTGAACCATTTTACATTCTTGTTAGTAGTGTGAGTTCCATTTGATCTTCATCCATCCCACAATGTTACTGTGTCTAATTTTAGTCATTCAGATAGGTGTGTAGCTCTGTCTTTTATGAATAACACATTACACGTTAGCCACTTGGATATCTTTTTCTGTGAAATATTTAAGTCTTTTGCCCTTTTTTTTCTTTAATCAGATTGCTTTTCTTATTGTTTAGTTTGTCAGTCCTCAAAACAAAGTCCTTTGTCAGGTATCTGTCTGATGAGTGTTTTCTCTCAGCTTGGGGAACTTAACCGAAATTATGATTGGAAGAGTTAGCATTTTTAAAAACCAAGTAAAAACCAATCAAAACAGTACCTCACACTATTGGGTTGATTACTAGAAAACAGGAAATAACAAATGTTGACAAGGTTGTGTAGAAAATGGAACCTTTGTGCATTATTGTCAGGAATGTAAAATGGCTGCAGCTATTATGGAAAGCAGTATAGTAGCTCCTAAAAATTAAAAATTACTATATGACCTGGTCTTTTTTTTTTTTTTTTTTTTTTTGATACTAGGTCTTGTTATTTTGCCCGGGGTACCATGGACTCAAGTGATCCCAGGTAGCTGGGATTACAGGTGCGCACTACCACACCCAGCTATTTTTTTGAGACTAGGTCTTGCTATGTTGCCCTGGGCAGGTCTCAAACCCGCGAACTCAAGCAATTCCTAGTCTCAGCCGCGCTCTAGACTGCGCTTAAAGGCAGGCATCACGGTGCCCGGCTTGACCCAGTAATTCTATTTCTGGCATAGATTCCTAAGAAATGAAAGCATATCAAAGAGGTATGTATACACCCAGGCTCATAGCAGCATTCACAAGTAAAAGTTGGAAGTGTTCATCAACAGACTAACGAGCAAAAGGTGGTCTATACATACAATGAAGTATTATTCAGCCTTAAATTGAAACATTTAGAAAAACACAGGTGAGCCTGTGCTGGGTCACAAAACCATGCCAGAAATAATTGAAAAATTTGGTAAAGCATTTGGTATTTAGTTTTATCTGAGTTTATTGGAAAAAACCTCATAAATATGTATAACTACTACATCCAGGATTTTTTCTGATGTTAGACATTGAAGACAGAGCAATGACCAAAACAGAAAAAGTTCCTGCCTTTCAAGCTTCCTATATTTTAGTAGGAAGAGTAACTATGTCAGGGCCGGGCACGATGGCTTGTGCCTGTAAGCTTCAACTATGAAGTGGCCTGGGCTAGGGATCGCAATTTGAGTCCCGCCTGGGGCCCGTAGCGAGACCTAGTTCCAAAAAAATAGCTGAGCGTGGTGGTGCATGCCTGTAATCCCAGCCATCTGGGAAGCTGAGGCTGGGGATTGATTGAATCTGTGGTACTCTGGGCAAGAGCCAACCATGGCAAGAGCCTTCCTCGGGCAAAAATAGCGAGACCTAGTCTCAAAAAAAAAGTGACTATGTCAGATGTGACATGCACTATCAGAAAAGTGGGTGAATGATAGTACAAGAAGGAAGTGTTGCTTGAGTAGTGTGGAAGACCTCACTAAAAAGGTGGTATGTGAGTAGAATGAAAACCTAAAGGAAGTGAAAAGATCTTTAAGAGCCAGCCGTCATACAGAAGGGATTAGATTTAGTCTGACTTTAAGGAGTGATAGGACTTATTTGAAGCAACCGGGAATACCAATGGAGTAGCAGTTTTGGCAAACAGACAGATAAAAGCTAGAAAAGTCCCTCTAGAAGATATCAAGAGAAAATAGCTGTGCTAGAATGCCCGTGGTATAAAAAGTATACAGTTTCAGAAGGGGAAGTTAGCTCAAACGAGGTTCAGTAAAGGCTTACTGGAGATAACACATGATAGAAAAGGGAGGGTGGATCAGCACAAACCAAAGTGAATGTCTTAAATTTTTTGTTCTACCACTTAAGAAAATGACTTAGGCAAGTCATTAAAATCATTTTAATAGTAAAAAGGTTATAAAAATCTGGATTGTGTGTACACAGTAGGACCTCAAAAACTACCTTACAATGATAATTTAAAAAAATCATTTCTTAAAAGGTGGAGTATGTAGTTTGGGCCTGTTTTGCAACCATCCCAATCTGGTTATGGCAGCTTAAAGATGAATGTCAGAGCCCTTGGCATCATCTTCACAAGAGTTTTAATAGTGAACAGGGAAAACAGGGATACAGCTACCTGAATTCCCCCACTAAATTCCCCTCCCTGTAGGCTGGTCATAGAGGCTAATGGTGGAAGGGTATGAAAAATTCTGATAACTCATTTACCCAACAGGGCCCAAAATGATCAGTATTAGAAATAGGATATGAAGGTAGCATGGAAATTAATAGCAAATAGGGAAAAGGTTAAAATGAATGTGTACACTTGACTAGTGAGTCCAGGAATGTCTAGAATTCCTAGGTTGAATAAACTCAGCAATAGCTCTGAGGTTATAACTACTTAGGTGAATTTAAGGAAAATATGGACAAAAAGGAGAAGCATCTTATCTAGAGATAGATTTACTTGAGTCAATTGGTTGAAAATAACCAACTTAAATTATGAGTCTAATTTCTGAAAAATAGAACAAAATCTCAGGTAGAATATGTCAAGAGTGGGTAGCTGTTGTGCACCCATCCCAGGCCAGGTAGGTTGCCGGTTCTCCCAGAGAATTTTGAAGCCTTTGGTGGTGTTTTACATACCATTAATTCTTAATCAGGACAAAAGAGCTGGCAGGGAGACAGCAATCTCTGGTGTTTTCCCTGTCAGTCTTGTGTCCTCTATAGTAGTCTCAGAATGAAGCTGCCTCTCTTCAGTGCTCACCTCTTGGGAGAGGTGTCCATACTTACATCTGTGCATACCTGCACCCGCTGAGCTTAGAATGACTCTTGCCCTTGGATATGTGCTGCAACCTAGGAAGGGTGTAAGACCACAGGGCCTTTGATGCTACTGTGGGTGGGCCGGGAGGTGAAGAGGAGTGAAGCCTGATTTAACAATCCACAGTAGCTAAATCAGCTGTGCCAAGTACAACAATTGAGACTTGTCCCTGTGCCTCTGCAATTAATACAGAATATTGGTGACTGGTTGAAAAAAAGATTGTGAGTTTTAGAATAAATGATGGGAAACAGCCTATATTTTAGTATATACAGATATGTCTACTATAAGGTTCTTCAACTTTATTATTAGTCTTATGACAGTTAAGTTGGTTTTGTTTTCCTAAGTTAGGAATAGGTGTTTAGATAGTAACATTTTCGAGTAAAATGAGTGACACATCTTCAATTAATGAGTATTTTCTAGTGTAGAACTCTATTTCTTGAGACTTAACAAAACCTTTTAATACACTGCTCATTAATTGTCCCAAGACTGGTTTTCTTCTCTATAGTTCAGCTAGCCAACCAAAGGAACTACAAGCTGCCTGCTAACAGACACTTGCAGAAAGTAAAAATACAAGTAATATACTGTATTCCCCCAATGCTGGATGCTCTGTAGTTCTTAGGATAACCAGATATCTTAATTTACTGCTATGGTGTTTATCTGTAAATTCTCGTTACCTGCTTTTCTAGACAGACTAAAATTTACTTTATTGAGCTATGGCCAGGTAATTACTATTGAAAGTAAATAATACTGATTATCAATCTCTAGTCATTAATAGGCTGAATTAAAATATGTTCACAATGGTAGGTCACTATACTGCAAATGGGTTGTTATCAAATTTAATAAACAATAACTGAAATTCTTATGAATGCAGTTATGAATCCTTGGCTTAACACTTTTTCATTTAGGCATCTTAAAAATGTCCCACACTTTAACAAACTGGTCACCACAAAATATCTTATTTTCTTAATCCAAATTAAAAGCTGGGGTAATCTCACTCCTCCCAACTGTATTTTCTTTTTAAAAAATTCTGCCAGCAATTTAAAAATGTCAGTGGCTATCCTTTACCTTGCAACTTTTTGCCAGATTTTTGTTGTTTTAAATTATCAAAGTCTCACTATAAGCAATAGCTGAAATAGATGTTTAGTTCTGTAATGTAGAAATTTACACAATTAAACTTAACTGTTCCTTTAAATTGCAATACTAGCAACCTGTGAAATTTGATTTTCTATTTTGTCTTTTCAGATAACCGTATTTTAATACCTGCTTTGGTGATTGCCAGCACAGTAATTTTGACGATTTTGGGAGCAGTTGTTTGGTTTTTGTACAAAAGAAATTTGGATTCTGGTTTTACCACAATTTTTTCAAATGTATCCCAGTCATATAACGATGACTGTGTTTTGGTAGTTGCAGAAGAAAGTGACTATGCCGGTCAATCTGATTAAGAGTTTAGAAATACCAGATTAAGTTAATCAAATACCTTGACAGTGTTATTTCCTATGTAAGACTTTAATATAAAACTTGACAATTAAAATCTTTATTGTGTATTTCCTTTTTTCATTAACATTTACTTTTCTCATGTAAGCAGTGTCACAAAAATTAATCTTCAGTTTAAGAAAAAAAGTTTTTAAAACAGGAATGACATACTATAAATGGTTTTAACCATTTCCACAAGTGTACCTTTCACTTGAAGCTCTGCCAAATTGTTAAATAAAAATAAAAACTCGTTTACTCAATTTGTTCAGTATTTTCTCTCCCATTCAGTTTCAGTACCTTATTTTCTAATTCAGGAGAAAAATAAGAGATCCTACTAGTAAATATTTTAGCGACCACTAGACCTTGCCTCTTTATTAACAAGATACAGGAAATAAACCTCACTTTTAAATATTCTAACATTTAGGTCTCTAATACTTGTTTCTTGCAGTCTAAAGTGTTACAGATTTTAGCACATTTCCCACATAACTTTATAATTTCATTACTTTAAAATACCATCCTGGATCACAATTCTGAGCATTGATCCTGTGTAGAATTTTATACAGCTTTGAAACAAAAAAACCTGTCAAACCAAGGACACGAGGAGGCTGGCAGTGAGGTTGATACCTGTATCATTCTATCAAAAGATCCCTTTAAGGAGCCAGGCATAGTGGCACATGCCTGTAAGTGGCAGCGTAGGGAAGCTGTGGCCGGGACCAGGGATCGCAGTGCGAGTCCCGCCGGGGGCACGTACTGAGACCTAGTCCTAAAAAAATTAGCTGGGTGTGGTGGCACACGCCTGTAATCCCAGCTATCTGGGAAGATGAGGCTGAGAGTTGCTGCTTGAGTTTGTGGTACCCTGGGCACACAGTTCCACGGGCAAAAATAACGAGACTGTCTTTAAAAAAAATCCCTTTAAGGATTTTTCTCCTGCCACCATACTTGTTCTGATGTAAGGTATCTATCTATCTTCAGTGGACAATGAATAAACTATCATCCTGTGAAATAAAAACTTAGCAGAAACTAAACACTACAAACTTAGCTGTTATATGCTCAAAGGTGAGAATAATCATTTGGGGGATAAAAAAAATGGAGGAAAACTAAAATAGTGATGTCCTTTCACATCCTTTACAGCTTAAAGTATCCTTCCTGTAATTACAAACTTCAAAATTCAAGGAAAATATTCACCCTACCACACACCCAATAATTATCTATGGGTAGTAATTTTCTGATGGGGAAAGAAATGGCCAAGTCTAGCTAATGACAGTAATGTCCAGCTATTTACACTGGCTACTATGAATGAAAAACATCCTTCATCCTAGTAGTGCCATTACTTAACTAGATTTAACTAAAAAGTGACACAAGACTGTATGGTGTGGTTATGTGACACTAAAGCAAAATGTTACTACATTTAAAGTTTCTGGGATCTTGTGGTGTCTGAGATGTCTATTATTGATAGGGTAGGGTATCTATGGTGCTAATGATCAATACTAAATGACTGGAATTCCTTTGTATATTTTCTATTTAAAATCTACCAGCCTTTTGAGAACTAAAATAAGCCTTTTCTCTATAATGTTCAATTACAGTAGCCTCTAGCCACATGTGGCTATTTAAACAAATTAAAAGTTCAATTCCTCAACTGTATCAAGTACAGATGATTGCTAAAACTTCATGCAGTTTAGTAGCTAATATATCGGGCCACCCAAGTTACAGAATACTTCCATTATCGCAGAATACTACAATCACCTCTTCCACTAACTCCCATTAACTAAAGCCAGATTTTCTTCTGTTCATTTAAATAACTTCTTAATAGTAGCTCTTCCCAAATAGAGGTTTCCTCACAATGTGACGGTAAACCATTCCTACTTGGTATGACTTGTTTTTGGGGTGTTAAGTGCACTATTTGGCATTAATTTATAAGTTTTTGTGTTCCCTACCAAATCATACCAATAAGGAACATCCTACTTTACAAGTAGTGAAGAAAACCAACAATTTTAAGTTGTGATTTATTTTCCATATTTGATTTTCAACCAAGTCCTTAGAAGTCTCTAGTAACTAAATGGTAAATCTTTTTCTTTGTATTTCAAAATATCTGTAATAAGTCCTTATATTTACATTTGGTGGTCGATAATTGGCTCATTTAAGTCTATGGTTTATTACAACACCTAGAATAGAGAAACTCCTTTCTCCAAAATCTTTATTTAATGACAATGTAATTTTTAAATCTGGCAGATACTTTGAGATTTTATATTATGTCTAATTACATATTTTTACTAATTCATATTCTACATGAGTAATGTATGCTTTTCTTCTCAGTTTAAAAAATGATAACCAATTAACAGATTTTTCTCATTTCCCCCAATTCACATTTACAGATTAGACACTAATATAACACTAAAATATTAGGAATACTCAGTATCTGTAAAAAGTACAAAGAAGTTAAAGCTACTATGTTTATCTGTTATTTGGCATTTAATAACACACCAATGGAATGTTCCCTATTAAAATTTTTAAGTAAATGTTATGGATTAAACAGAAGACACTTTCAAACAGAAAATACTTCATTTCCACACCAACTTCTACTAGAAGCATGTTTTTAAAAAGTATAAATTCATCCACAAAAAAACATGGAAAGTGGCATCCTTAAATTTCATATTTTTGCTTCAAATAAGACCATGTAAAGCTAAACCAAACCAGCAAAACCTTAAGTCAGGTTTGAAAAACATTGTTATGAAATGGGATTTGAAATTTCAACTACTGACAATTAGGTTGAAGTCTTCTTTGAGCACCAGGTTTGAAAAGAAATATTTCAAACTCTATAAAGTAAATTAATCAGTATGCACTTTATTTCAAGCCAAAGTTTTTACATAAGACCAACAAACTAAGTGTGGGCAAACTGTTTATTCACATTTGAAAAATTACATGGTTTCAACTTAGGTTCTGAAAAAATACTTTGCTGCCATGACATAAGACTTTATTTAGCCAAAACCACCTGGAGGTGTTTTTGGGTATATCATATAGGTGTTGACAGGAAATACACGGTTCTGAAAGTATACATAACTCATGGCCACAGTGTAGATTTATTCATGGTGAATAATGCTCATATGTTATCTAAAGGTAATGAAAAATATTAAATCATTAAATGCTCAGAATTACCAAGCAACAAGTACAAAGTACCAGGATCTAAACAGGTTATTTATATATTTATCTATAAAGAAGTGACACTAAAAAAAACACATTGAAAAACCAGTGTTTTTAAACTATGAATGTGGGATTTAAAAATGTTCCATTAACTTGAGATTGCAGTAATTTTCTTAATCAAATAGCATTTGACTGGCAATTCTGATTTAATTTACAGCTATAATATTCCTAAAAGGAATATCTATGTACTACGGTCTATCAAATATAATCTGCACTTTGTAAATCAATACAAAAATGTATATCCATCATTTACACATTTTATATTTATATATTTTTTTAAAAATTAGATTTATTGCTAAGTAAATTTAGAATCAAATTAAATTTGGAAACCTAATATAATGCTCATTATACACCAGTTTGTTTTTGTTAAACACTGGATAAATGATTATGAAAACAAGACTGTAACTTAAGGCATTTTAAAAGGAAATATAATTAGGTGCCATTTGGCATTTTATTTCAAAAGCATACTTTGTCCCACATTTTTCACTAGCAAGTAACTAAAACACGAACTTTTTTTCATAAATATGACTACAGTAATCAGAACACAAAAAAGGGTTGTCAGCATTGTTAGATATTTAAAACAACGGTAACATGTTCCCACTCACCTAAAAGAAAAATACTTTTGATTACCAGTTTATAAACATATCAGATTCACTGGCCATGTTAAAAGGTCCAGTATGAGAATTTTAATTCAGCAACACTTAAGTGAATATATATATATATATATATATATATATATATACATACATGTGTATATATATATTCATTATAATATAGCCAAAGTAGTCAATAGGCATTCCCCACAAAACTCATACTTAATTGCCAGTTTTAATAAACACACTTGTTCACAGACCATCCTTTTGTCTTATATGAAGTTAGGCAATATCAAATGTTCTGTTATGGTCTCCATCTTCCTCGGAATCATCCTCTGAAGCTGTTGAAAGAAAACAGGATGATCAAGAATGATTTTAAGGGGGAGGAGAATGGAAGTGTAAATATGAAGCCAGAAGAACAATGATTTATAAAATAAAAAATCCCAACTTAGTAAACTGTTTGATCAAAATGGTTAAGTTATCATGACAGGGTTAGGGTGGTTTGACTGTAGGTGATATTCATACATAATGCCCCCACCCCACATTTTTTGTTAGTTTTTATAGAAAATGAAAATGTTTGAAAATGTGGTTCAAGACGTCTTTCAAAAAGTTTCTGAGACCAATTTGTGTTCATAGGAGCTAATGGTATATAAACTACAGATAAGTGAACTTAAGGCAAGTGCTCTCACACACCTGAGTAGAATCTGGCTTATTACCGCTGCATGTTTGATGCATCCGATGAAAATGCAAAAAAATGTACATAGAATAATAAGTTATGGGTGTTCTTGCAATTTACATCAAAGCTATGTGTATATACCAGGGAAAAGCTCCACTTAGTAAATAAAAGCTATATATAGACATAGCCTAGTCAAAATAAATTAATTTAGTAAGACATTTTGTTGAGATTAATCCTAAGTCTCTACACTGTCAGAAAGTTATTACTTAAGTAACATTTCTGAGCTCAATGTATTTCAGTCATAAGTGGTTCAGGAGTTTCACATAAAACATCCTAGTAGTGTCTTCAGGAAGAACGTAATATGAAATAGTAAGTATTCTGTAAACTGTGTGTGTGAAGTAAAATGAAAGTTCACAGAAAAACCATCTACAAGCAGAGACAGAAAGGTTTAACATATACTCTTCTTGTATTAATAGTGGACAATATAAGAGCACCCAACAAATGACGTCAAGAAAACTAGGTGTTGAGAAAACTCCAACTTCCATATTTTAGTCTACTTTCTTATTTTGCTGAATTCTTAGATTCATTTTTAATTAATGACAGCAAACAAACTTAACTCATGAGATAAACCCTATGGTTATGTCTTATGTTACATTATGGGACAACAAACTGGCAATTATTTTTCAGAGAAATTCTTGTGTTTTCACTCAAGTAACTAATTCCACAGGAGAAGATAATTCAGTTAAAACCATTTTCAGAGTATATTAGTACTCCTAAGTATAATTTAGGAGTTCATCTTGTAGTACCAGCAACACCTTTCATTCTCAGCTGAATTTGGGCATATTTTACCTTCATCTTTTCCTCTCACAGGTTGGGAGGAGACACTGGTATGTTTAGGAAACTAAATTCTAAATGTTTAAAAAAAAAAAAAAAAAAGCAACCTAGAGAATTTGTACAGTGAAACAAACCACCATTGTTACATGAAAAAATATAAAATATAATTTACAAAAAATATCTCTATTCCCCAAACTAAGGTATAAAAATGATTTATAGCAAGTGAATTTCCACTTCATACACCAGTTGACTCCTGTATTATTTTCACACAAACTAATTTTAAAAAATCACAAAAATGTATTTATCTGGTTAATCACTAACACTTTTAAAACTTAAAAATAGTACAGACAAAAATTCATGTCTTAGAAGACCCAATGAATTAAAAGTTTTCTGTGACTGAGTTCTTCTCAAATCTTTAAAGGATGCTGAGCCTTCTCTAAAATTGCTATGTACATTACAGATAACATCCCCATGTATTTTGAAGATAATCAACTGAAGACTACAAAGTGAAAAATACTTCAAAGAGTGTACTGGAATCTGATTGTGGGGAGCCAGTTACTTTGGGTGGAAAAAAACAAAAACAAAAACAATAACAAGTAGGATAATCTATTTTCCCAGGAACTGTTCCAGAGCCACCAATATCTGTGCCCACCTGGTATGAAGCACCCTGGAGGTTGTAGGACTTTGAGAAGAGGGCAGGCTGTGCAGACAGATGTCTGTAAAGATTTGGGCATTAAGTGCCTTCACATAGGAGCCCAGGTAGAAGTCCTATGCTGGAACTTGATCTTAAGAGATTGGAGCTGCTGGCGGAGATGGCTGCCTATTAAAGGTCCATGAGGACCTGAACAAGGAGCAAAAAAAAAAACCTATGGCTTCTGTTATAGACTAAGAATTAGGACTCTTTCAACCCCCTTTTTTCCTAGAACCACACAAATAAGCCCAAGGAAAGCCTTTTATGATCTAACAAAATTAAATAATTTATAAAACTTCATACAAGGAAAAAAAAAACCCTAACAGTTTAAGAAGTGTAGTTTGATTAGTAAGAAAGCCTTATTTCTTTTTGAGTACAAGCGTTAAAATTAAGGTCATCGAAACTAAATTTCAAAAAGGTGAAATACTGGTGATTAAATTACATTCTTCTGTACCTTAAAATTAGTATCCATTTTTAAAATACACTTTTAAAAACTAACTGCCCATCCCATATCCCCCAAATCAAATTATTTTGGTATTATTAAAAGCCTATAAATGAAGCTCATTGGTAGAAAGAGTAGAATACTTAAGATTTTGCTCTGTGGGTTTAATTTGCAAAAAGTAAATTCAACAAGTCTGGGGAGGGAAAATTCCACCTACTTTCGAGATCTTCCATATGTGCCTGAAGAGTTCTTGCAAGGTTAATAAACTAGAAACAATGCAGAAAGAAATACAGTAGTTTAAATGTTGCAAATGGATCTAAAGAGAGAATAGTATAGGAGATTCATTTCTACTTAAAAATTCAAACATTTTAAGCCTCTAAAAAGGGATCTTTCTGCCCCACATCAAAAATTACAAGCTTAATTAAGGATATTTTAAAATGTTTTATATAATTATTATGAGTCATGTAGAAACTGGGAGCATATACAACTTTATCCAACGGTATTGTCTTTTTGCATAATACACCACTTCAAAAATCTTGAAAAAAATGATAACCTTTGGAATATGAACCCAAGTGAATTCAATTTTTCGTGGTAATTTAAACACATTTTCCTGCCTACATATGATTATCTCTGAAAGTATTACAATTAATCCTCTACTTAAAAAAATCTTAAAAATGATTTCTGTATATCAGTTTGTCTATACTTTTTTACAAACGTGTTGAATCAATATATCTTAGCATATTTTACATGGTTTATTTACACTCAAAACAAAAATCACCTTCCTAGAAATTATTTTATTACTTAATAACTAAATTTAGGTGCAAGAATTTCTACAGATGACTTAGAAGTCATCTTTACTCAAATTCTGAATGCTCTTGGTTGCTTTGTCTCCATGATCATCAGTCAACTAGCTTAAATGCAAGAAAAAAGTTGTATCAATTTAGAAAGTATTTGATATACACATTGGTTTTCAATTTCCAGACAGAAATTTCCAAACATTGTATCATAATGAAATGTAGATTTAGCCCCCATTATATAAAAAAGGGCAAGGGAGAGTGCAAATTTCTTCTGGTACACTAAGGCAAACAATGTCATTTATTTACATCTACCTAACAGAGGTAGTTGCCTCAATGGTATATTAAGGTAATAAATTGTATACAGAGTAAATACTAAATAATCTGCATCTTCAATAGTCTGTAATATGGACGCTTAAAAATTAGTAAAATGGTAATCTTTCACAAGACAGTAATAAACTGAAGCTAATTTGTTACACAAGGTTTTGGAGTTGAATTTCAGATTTTTAAGTTACACTGAGTCTTGAGTTTTTTAAATTGAAATGATCGTTTCCCTTTGATCTCAAGTTTTGTTCATTTTTAACTGAAATATATTCCAATTACCTTTAAATGTCAGAAAATAATCACTTTTTCTAAAACAGCTTTATGAGAAATTTAGGTTGCTTGATATAGATGAAAGAGCAATTTTTATTAATTCTACAATATCTTTATTAAGAAAGATTTTAATGTAAGAGCTCCCCAAAGAAAATAGAATTTGAACATATAAAACAATCTGTTTTCCAAATCCAACACTGGCCACAACACCCTCCCTTCTTCCCCCACTCTGATATTACTTACTCGAACACGTGTGCTTGGTTCATTTGTATTTCCCATCATATCTGAAAAGCTCTGTTCACACAAGTGCAATAACACGACTAGGTAGAGACCAGAGCTGATAAACTCATACTCAGCCTTCAACAGGAAAGCAAACAAGAGAAAAAAAACAAAATATCAGTAGACTTGATATCAATATTCATAGTAGACTGATAAATTAGAGGAAATGTATTCATATTCAGTTCTTACCAAGGAATATTGTACTATCTATTAAAACAAAAAGTCATCCATCACAATTTATGTGTAATTTAATATCTTCTTTATTCTCACACAAGCTTCCCTTTAGGGATTTATTTTTAAAAGTGGGGTATTTCAAATGTTTTAAGGTAGAATGAATGATCTGGTTATCAATAAAGTTGGGTAACAGAATTCATTACAAAAATCTATTTTTGTAGATTGAAAATTCACTTTCAATCTACAGCTAGGTCACTACACACTATGCAATTAGGATCTATTCAGGTATGCCAATTGTTTTTGAATGTAATACAATTAGCCTAAAGGCATCAGTAAGTATAAAAATGAACTAATAAAGATAATTAAGAAATTGTTTCCTCACATCAAAGTTTTTTTTGCTTCAAAACTGCTCTATTATTTTGTTATTTGCTAAGAAAAATCATGAATATACTAGTATTAAAAATCTAATCTGTATTTTTAAGCAGTGAACTATGGATTATATTTATATTTGGATAATTAACTGATCTCAAGGTAACTGTACATGCACAAGTACCCCCTGCAGCACAGAAATGATCATCAAATTCTACAAACTATTTAAATTTGAAAACTTCAGTTCCTTTAAATGTCTCAATTATTCTGCTTATTTTTAAATTAAAGGAAATCATATGCCCAGGATTTTTAAACATTTTAATGGTGACCATCTTGAGAAAGTCATCTATTGAATAATGACTAAACATAATATATTAAATTATTTACAATGAGGGTAGTTCTTAGGTCACTAAAACTCATGATTCATATAGAAAGAACAAGTCAGGAAGCTTAAGACTGTCACTGTTTTTAGAATTATTCCACCTAATATTCCCTAGCACTTGAAATGATTTAAGATTAGTGGGTGATCAAAATTCTAGAACAAAAAATTCCTTGTTGAACTGAAAAAGATAAGAACCACCTTTAAGAGACATGATGTAGCACTTAAGAGAAGGAAGAATGGCAGGAGAAAACCATCCTTTGAAACCTACTCTCATTCTGAAGACAAAAAATAAAATTTCTATGCATCATTCCACCTTTTCAACTTTTTCCCCTTCTATTCAAAATACCAATGTTTAGCATCTACAGACTCCTTGAGAATTTAAGACAATTCCTTACTGAAAGTGATTTTCGTTTTGGACTAGTGCTTTTTCTTTCTTTTTTGAAACTAGCTCTTGCCATTTTGCCTGTGGAATAGCAGGCTCAAGTTGCCCGGGGTACTCCAGACTCAACCAATTCCCAGCCTCAGCTTCCCAGGTAGCTGGGATTACAGGTACACACCACCACGGCCAGCTATATTTTTTTTGGAACTAGGCCTTGTTACATGGCCCTGGCAAGACTCGAGCCATGTTCCCTGGCCCCAGCTGCGGCTTCCTGGGCTGCCACCTACAGGCATGCACCACCCCCAGCCTGGACTACTGACATTTTAAAGAATAAAATTAGAGTGGCAATCTGTATTGTATCGACTGTCTAGTGTTTAATTCATTCAATCAGTGATTTTTAACTTGAATCTAAACAATGAGAGCTTCTTTCAAGAGATCTGTGAATCCCATAAGTTATATGTATTTTGTGTCCTTGTATATTTGAAAGGAGAGTTCAAGTTTTAGTCAGATTTTCAAAGGGTATCCAGAGTTCCCACATTTGAAAAGTAAAGGGTAGTTCCACAAAAGATCACCTATTGCATGATTCTATTTGTATGAAATATCCAGAATACATAATCCACAGACGCCAAGCACAGACTGATGGAAAGGTGGAAGGAAAATAGGGAGGAACTGCTTAATGGGGACAGGACTTTCTTTAGGAATAGTCTCCAAGGAACAAGAAGCTGGGGGAGGGGGCCCCCAAGAAGCTGTGTTTGGGACCAAAGTCTCAGTCAAGACAGAGCATTTCCAAAGTTGAAAATGTCTTGGAACTATATATAGATAGGTGGTGGTTTTCCAGTAACAGTGAAAATGTACTGATACCACTGAAATGCTGACTTTAAATTGACTTTGTTACATGAACTTTACTTTAAAAAAAAAAGGGAGGTGAGAGTTCATTAGCTCTTCATTTAAAAAGTATTTTCAAATGTTTATACATACTTTTATCATTATATTTCCATTATATTTGTCAATATGTTTCCACAACAAATATATTAGGCACACTTGGACAATGTTGCTCTAGTCATCTTTATATTCTATTTTCATTCCCCCATTCCTCTTCCCTCCAGAATTATTCTTTAACAGGGAAAAAAAGGGGGAAATAATGAACTTCTCATTCTGTCAATACATTTTAAGCATCTCAATTTTTTTTCCCTTTAATTTAAAGCTTCAGAAAACAAAAATCAGTGATGACATCAACTATGGGAGGGTGTATAGTTAACCATACATGCCAAATATATCAAAGACAAAAAACATCTGCAAAATTTATTATCAGGAAAAAAACTGGAATTGTTCATACTCAACAGCTAGACTGATACAAATATTAAAGGAAATAAAAATAATGAAAACTTGGAATAAAAGACTTCTTAAAGTAAATTGTTCAATACAAAGTTGGAAGCAGCAATGGGGGCATGTGGTGGTGGAGGGAAACAGAAAAAGGAAAACATGGAGTCAGACACAAAAAATTATTTTTAATGTGAAAAATAAAGACATGGAATGTAAATCTAGTGTGTTTCAAACTTACTCCAAGTTAGATGTATTTACAACTGAAAAAGTTCTGGGGAGATTTAAGTTTGGCCTGCTTTGGGAACACTTTTTATGCTTTTATTAAGGTTTATTTAGCAAGAATATGGTATATTTTAATCTAAAACCAAGACTTGGTTATTTGCCTTGCACTTACAAAGAGTTACGGGGAAATTAAAAATTAAAAGGTAACACTTTATGCAATGAGAGAATAATATTAAGATATCATTATTTCTACTATTTTTATTGTTCAAAGTAGGTTTTCTGACCATGACTTAATCTTTTCTTCAAGAGCTGTCCTTTAAGCATAGAACAGTCACTTACCAAATTAGGCAAAATATACTAACTTGTTCATTTGCATGAGCTCTATGTAGTTCATGAATATCAAAATCCTCCAGGTTAAGTTGCAACTTCTCTTTACATAGTTCACAGGTAGTTACAGCTTCTAATGAAGAACCTGGTAAAAATTAAGTTACAAGGGCTTATTAATGATGTCATCACAAAATATTTCTCCTTTAAGTTTTTAAGCTCAGAATATAGAGAAATAAAAGTGAGAAAATCTGCATTGATATATGTTAGCAATGTCTCCTAATATAACAATGCATATTATGAGTATGCATATTATGAGCAAGGCGTATTATGAGTATGTCAGATCTTCTATGGTATTTTAACCTCCACCCATTACTTTGATATCTTTTACTTTTTTTTTTTTCCTCCAGATACCTTGATTATGGTAGCTGACAGTGGAATGCCATAATCATACATCCTACCTAAATACCTTGGGGCAAGATGGCATGGAAACAATGTTGAATAAATAACACAGTATCCCTTAACAACTAGTCACATATTTCCAAGACCAGGAGAGGAAAATAAGGGTCCCACCCTTATCTAGATCAAAACAGCTCATTTTTAACCATAAAAGGAATTATGCTACAACATGGACAGACTTTGAAATAATGGTAAAGGTCAGATATTTGTAATGTACTTAATGCCACTGAACTGTACACTTAATAATGGCCAAAAGGTTAAATTTTACATCGTATTTATCATAATTTAAAAAGGAAATTCAACTGAGTACATTTTAGAAATTTTGTTGTTTTTTTTTTAATAAGATCACATTATCAAGTGACTTTGAAAGAAGGTGCAAGGGAACAATGCAAAGTCAAAGACTTTAGTAGGAAGAACCGAATGGGATAAAAGGATGTTGAAGGTGCAAATCACTAAAAGAACAGGAACTTTATAGAATTTCTTTAAGTCTGTCAAGAGAGATAATCTCATTAGCAATCAGGTGATTACTAATTGGTTTGAGATTAAATTTCTGGCCTAAGTTGAAAGGTGATTCTTTTGGTGATGTCAGGTTTTAGCATATGTGACTCCAGTCTTATTTTTAAAAATAATGAAATTTGGTATAAAGCCTACAGATAACATGCTAAAACACTTTCTAGAAAATAGCCAAAAGTAAGTGCCATTCTGTGATGGTATGTTATCTTTACTGTCTCAAAATGTGACACATAAATTTACCTAAGATTTTCACTACATGTAGATAAATGAAACTGAGGTTCTAGTACACATGAAGATGCTGAACCTAACCAGTTTCTTAATTTTTAAAGTTAACACTACCACTGAACTAAACTCAAAAGCAAATCCATGTTATAATCTGATAGGGAATAGAGAGAACATGAAAGTTATTTAGAAGTTTCTGCTTGATTAGACATTTCTTAAAACTATGACTGAGAAGCAGGAAAAGTATGATAAACACAAAATATATACCTTGGAGATAAGTTAGCATAGACTCTTTTTACTTCTTAAGAGCTTCAACTTTCTCTTCTATGGAACTAGTGACTTAAAGAAGTTGTCCAAGAAGGTCACAGGTGGGAAGAACCCATTTATTCTTTAATCACCGGTACTCTGTCCATTATAGCACACTTCATTCAATAGATTCTGACTACATTTGTCTAGACTTACTTCTAGACTTGCTTTTATTCATTTTTGTTTATCCCTTACAGTTAAGAATTGATATATAGAATGTTTCATGTTTCCCACCAGAATTAATTTTCTATAAGAAAGTTAATGTATGACTAGTTTAGGTAAGTGTGAGAAAAACTTGTGCAAACTACATTGGGAAATTGTATTCATCTGACCAAATCTTAAAAAGCACTTATTAAATAAAACCTTATAAAATGTACTTCATTAAGAACTAACCAAAAACCCAATACTGTGAGAAACTATAAATATTATCTTCATTTGACTTTCACAAAAAGTTATGAAGTATCAGTTTTATTCCTGTGGAACTGATGCCCAAAGTCAAGTTGATGCATACCTTTGATGAAGAGCTAGCTACACTCCTGTTACTACAAACTTGCAAATTTTACAGAGCTGGGTAGTACTTCTATTTGCATACCTGCCTGACAGGCTGTCCCCTAGGAGTCCTTGGCAGGAAGACTTGGTGAAAAAGGTATAAAGAGGCTTGAGGAACAAAGAAAGTGATTCAGCCATTTTTGAAGAAAATGGAGGCCAGGTCATGAGGGCTGAGGGGCCTTTGGCCTGGGCTGGTAACTCATGGCTCTTGGCAAGCATAAGCTAAATGTGCTTGCTGAAAATCTGAACTCCATGTTGGAGTTTGTCTTGCTGAATTTGACTTGGATGTTTCTGGAAGGCTGCGTGAGCCAGGCCTGAGAAGAAAATGAACTTTGCTGATTCCTGTACTATGGAGTTTCTTTTTACTATCCGCTGGAGGACAACAAAGAGAAGGCACATCATAACACTGCCTGCTTGGAAGAGCTGAAGCAGGCCAAAGAATTATGTCTACTCTTCAAGACAGGATAATGAACTCTGAAGGGTAGGACAAGTGGTAATGACAGGGGGCAATCCCCCCCACCATTTAAGATTGCAGATTTCAAGGAAGACATGCTAAAATGTGAGAATGGCCTGGATTAGAATTTCCTTTCAGAAAGATACAAGGGGGAGGAAGAAAAAAAACAGGCTTTTTTCCTAGTAATATGATAATCCAGGAATTCAGGAGCTGTTCCTGGAAGGTGGGGAAATAAGGATATATAAAGAGATTTGAAACAAAGGGATTAAAAATTCGGATTTGGGGTTGAGATTGGCCATTTTGTGGGATAGTCAGGGACTTTGCAGGATGAAGATGTGAGCAATGCAGGCTTTGCCATGTGGCCAAGGCCTGGGGCCTGCAGCCTTTGGCTGGTCCAGGCTAGGAGCATATGTGTAAAAGGAAGTTAAGAAATTTGCAGATTTAACTCCGTGTTAGAGATTGTTTTGCTGAGTTTGACTTGTGTCTGGAAGAGGCTGTGCAAAAGTCAGGCCTGATAAGAAAGTGAACTTTGCTTGGTCCGATACTACGGAGCTGCTTCTACTACCTGGGGGAGGACAAGGAGAAGACGGCATGAAAGAGCTGGAGCACGCCAAAGGAAAATGTTTTTGAGCATCTGGAGATGAACTCTGACTGATGCTGATGAGCTGATCAGGACTGAGAGACTGCGGATTTTTAGACAATCTGGAGAAAGGACTTTGGACAATGTTGAGAAAGGTTTTGGACAGTGTTAAAGTAATTTGGAGCTTTACATACGTTTCTTTTGTAGTAATTAGGAGATTGCTTTGTTTAGTAAATTAGTCTACATTTCTGAGAGTCGTGCTTTGGCTTGGGATTTTGGTGAGAAGGCTGGGGATGGTGGAAAGAACCCATGGAAGTCTAAAAGAGGGTAAATTGAGGTAACTAGTCTAAAGTTTAAACTGTGTTTCTAAGTTTTTTCTTTTTTTTTTAGGTCTGAAAGAGGGGAACAGAGCTGAGAAAAGCTGGTAGCTGATTTTTGCATACCAATAGTAGGTAAACAGTGAAAATGCTAATGAACTGCTGGTAGCCTGCTTCCTAGAGAGAAGCAGGCGTAGGTGTTTAAAGTTAAAGTCAGAAAGTCTTTTTTTTCTTTCTTTTCACCTTGTTTCAGTAAGATTAAGTTAACAACTAAAGACAATCCTGGGGAAGGGCTTTGGACAATGTTGAGGAAGGTTTTGAATTATGCTTGACTAACTGGAGTTTTTCTTACATGTTTCTTTCTGTAGTGATATAATTAGTAAATTAGTCTACACCCTAAGAGTCTTGTTCTGGCTTGGAATTTTAGTGAAAAGGCTGGGCATGGCAGAAAGTACCTGAAAATATTACATGTTTTTAAGCTGCAGGAGCTGCAAAGGGTAAACTGAAGAAGTTAGTAAGTTTAAACAGCAGTTTCTTGAGTTTTTTTTTTCCTGCAGTGTCTGGGGCAAGGAGCTGAGAAGTGGGGAGGCTAGAATCTGCATAACAAAGGTGACTGGTCTGTGAAAGGCAGACAGTACCTACAGTAGGTTGAGGATTTGAATCTACCTGGAAGAAGTAGACAGATGATTTGAGTTTTTAAGTTAGAAAACTCTTTCCCACCTCACATTTCTGAAGAATGTTCAGGGTAGATCTGAGATACTATATGTTTTTGAAACTTGACTGGATAATTTCTATTAGTAGAGAGGGTTGAGAATCAATAAGTCAAGTGTTGGAATTATTATTTGAAATTAGGTTATCTAATTCTAAAAAGTCGAGGTTGTTAAGCAATACAATGTAGTTATCTGTTCACCTGCCTACACAATACTAAAGGAATTCAATTGCAATGAGTCAGGTTGTTTTTTTTTTTATTTTGGTAATAGCTAACATTTCTGGGCCTTTATTAAGCATCAAATATCATGCTGAATACTCATTAAATCTTAACACCCCAGAGCAGTGACTAATAAAACCTATGAAGCTGTCATAACACCACACCGGCAAGAAGATTCTGTAACATGTGGAGTGGCCTGTCCAACAGCTTTGGAATCAGGCTAGCCTAAAAGAAAGATAACCCCTTAATCAAAGTGACTTCTGTTTTCAAGTAGTCTGATAGTCTCAGCTTGAGCAAGTTACTCAATACCAAAAGATTATTAAAATTAATGCCACCTACCTCACATCTACTTATGTCACACCAAGCTGTCATTATCAGACCCTCAAATTCACACAATCATGTATATTTATTAATCTAATGTCCCACCTTTCTCACCTTACTATCCATTTTACTTGTCTCATGGTATTTTAGAACTAATCTCCTCTGAATGATTCAACTTCATACCTGAACACAGTGCATCATCAGAGACATACTTTATTGCATTCATTGCATTACTCATAAATTCATATTTTTAAGCATCTTTTCCTCCTGTGTACCCACAATTTCTCATCATTGTAGCTCACCTACTCTGGCAACTCTTTTGATGTTAAAGGCTCCAAAAGACAATGGCTCTTCATTTTCCCACTGTGTGGTTTCTGGTGTCCCCACTCTCCTAGTGATTTCCTTTTAATTTCCATAACCCTCACAACTGAATCCTTATAAATACTGTTAAGTCCCTTCATCTTATCTACCTGACAAAGGTCCTAATCCCGGGAACTCAAATCCATGTCAGTATAAAAACCTCTGATAACTGCTTTAAAAACTATGTACATGAACTCATTTCTAAATCATATTCATGGCCATGGATTTTCATGGACACTAATACTATCTGAATACATCTTAAAATACTAACATCAAAATCTTAATTTATTCCCTAATCAACTGAAGACTTCATTTATCATTGCTAAAATGCAAGCGATTACATAGCAATTCAAGCATCTTCCCACCACAGCAACATAACTGATCAGCATCCATTATTAGATGAAGTACCCTTTTCCCCATTAGAGGTATATTACTTGACTTATACTCTAAGTTCCATCTTTCCTTTTCATTATTTTTTCCTTCCTCCATTATATCCCTTGTTAAAACAAAAGCTTGTCCTTAAGATCTACTTCCAAATAAAACAAAAACACATTCTACAACCTCTTGTAACTCCAGTTCCTACACCATATAACTAAATCTTTGTGAGTAAAGTGTACCTGTTTTGTTGTTTTACTTATCTTTTCCCCTCATACTCTCTTATGCTAATGACCTATCATTCCAAAAACTAAAGTTACCTAGAACATTCATGCTACCAAATCCAAAGGTCAAATTTCTTTATTCTTACCTCCTTTGTTTTGAGATCTCTGTAGTAGCTTGCAGGGTTGTGGATGAAAATTATTCCTTAAAACACTTTCTTTTTTTGGCTTGTACATCATTAGAATTTTAAGTTTTCTTTTAACCTAATTGGAGGCTGCTCCTCAGATATCTCTCTCTGCTCTCACTAAATTTTTGGGTGTTTTATACCTAGTTATATATACATCTTTGATTGCTATTACCACCGGAAATGACGTTTCCAGAATTATAGAAAGAGTAATTCAAATATAATATTTCTAATACACAATCCCTGATATTAGGGTCCCAACTCATTTTATTGTTTCATTTCAGTAAATGGTACCAGTATTTACTTAAGTGTTTAAGACAAAAACACTATGATCTATCCTACTATTTTTCTCCTTTGCTTGTTCCAGTCGACCCACTGGTAAAGGCTTTCATTACATCATCTACACTCAGAACACACAAGAACTCATCCATTTCTATCACCACCACCACCAACTCTTTATTAAGTGTCCTAACAATAGATGTCTGGCTGGTGTCTGTGTTTCTCCTCTTGCCCCTCATCCCAACCCCACAATCCTTTATTCCTACATTGGCCAAAATACAAGATTATTTCACTCCCTCTCTTTCAGTAGTTTTCTACCACAGTATGAAGAAACTTAAGTTTCAGATACCTTAAATGAACTAGCCTCTGCTAAACTGTTTCAACTATGCCATCCCTCTTCTAGTTCACTAATTATACTCTAGCCACATTAGGATGCATTCAGTTCCTCAAACACACCCAAGTGATTTCACCTGAAAGTCACTAACTAGTTTGTTTCCTCTACTGGAATGTGCTTGCCCTCATTCTGAAATAGTTAGCTCCTCTTCCTTCAGTCTAGGTGCCCTCACTTCAACAATGCATTCTTTTATATCCAATAGCACACCACAAAAATAAGTGCCTTATTTGTCTTGTTTAACAACTCTATACTCCTTTTATCTAAAACTATATCTGGTTCCTAAACAGGCACTCAAAAAAAAACAAATGAATTGTTGCAGTAACATTATTATTACTCAAGTGCAATCAACACATTAGACACAACAGCATTAGGGGCAATAACTATCTTAAGGACACATAGCTAGTAAATAGCAATATTATTTCTTTGACCTAAACAGATTTTACATGAGTCACCAACAAAACAAATTACAGTTGTATGTATGAACAAATATAGTTTCTTGGCTGACATGAAATACAATAAATACTACGATTTTAAGAAAGTTAGTGCTCCTTTAATGCATTTGCTTCAAAAATGACTAAGGTACTTTTGAGGCGTATAAGTTTAATACTAAGTAGATTTATTAACTAAAATGTATACATACCTACATCTCTTGGGCAAAAAAAATTGAAGACAAAATACACAAAAGGATAAATCTTACCAGAGTTAATTTTGGCCTGTAACCACTTTTTCATACATTCTTGGTGGACATACTGTAAACTTCCTGTGCACTTGCATGGCTCTATCAGCAAGTTAGAAGATGAAGCAGCTGCCATTTGACAAATTCTACATAAGTCACCTTCTTCTTCTTCAGAGTCCTCTAAAAGAAGGCTGGAAAAGATGACACATTTCCTTAAAAGAGTAATCATAACTCATCCTAGTTTGTCATTTCCAGTCATACCTAGTACCCAAAGAGTATGTCTGTAGGCATTTCTACTCAAGTTCTCTTTAGGAAGGAAAAAATTAAACAATAATTACCATAAAAAACCCTTCCAATGAGAATGAAAAGTTTTTGTATTAAATTCCCGTTAAAAACAAAAGAACAGATATTTTAGTTCTCACCACCCCTCCCAGAAATTATTAAATTACGCTAATTTCGATAAGGGCAAGCTTTCAGAGCAGTTTATATTAACCTATGTATTCTAACATATATTGCTTAATTTAAATGCTATATAAGCAAAGCAATTTTGTTAGAATCCCTATTGCCTTAGCACACTGCTGGCATTAAAAAAAGATACTTGGCAAACCGACTAACACTGAATGCTAAATTGTTCCTAAATGAATTTAGATAAGATGTGTTGAATGAAGAATAGATGTGGAACTGTTAAATGATTTTCACACCGAGGCTTACCAAGAGATAAAAACCTCGTTTGTTTTCCATTTAGATTTAACTTTCTTTGCACTACTTCATCTTTTTTTTAACTTGGGAGATTCCAATTTTTAAAAACCTATATTAATTTAATTGCAGATTGTCTTAAACTCACATTATGAACAAAAGATATAAAGAAGTTATACAAACGCTACAGCAAAATAAACAAAAGCTGTTATATAAATGATCTAATCAAAGTGGTATTCATTTGCCTTATTTTTCTTTTAAAATTGACTGATGCTTTGCCCTCAGTTTACAAACTACGCACTTACATTAAGCTAACTTAAAAAAATTAACTAAACTTAGAGCAAAGTAGTATAGTAGTCACCACATTCCTCAGAAGATACCCTGCAATCAGAGGGAGTTGCTATAACACTAGAACTAACATTACCAGAGTAAAATAAATCTAAGAAAGGAAAACCAGCAAATTTTAACGTCAGGAAAAAATAGTTCACTCTGTTCTACACAAGGAAAATCAGGAATATGTAATAGCCCAGTGCTCAACATCTAAAGAAGCCTGTGAAAAGTTCTTTAATCCCAGAGTTAATCTGAATGTATTTCTTCTTAGAGTATAAAAACATTCTAAACTGACAATAACTACACTTTCCAACAAGTTCATGACACTGTGTCTTTATGAGCAGGAAAAGACAAAGATACAGTACTCTAGTCTTAGCTTTAAGTCGTTTCTGTGAGTACATCTGACATGTACTAACCTGTGATCTTTTATCATAAAAACTTTTAGTAGAAGAACACTTAAGTAATTAAACTAAAATAAAATAAATAATCCAGTTGGAAGTAAAATCTCTGGTCATTCATCTTTGTACTGTTATCAGAGATTTCTAATTCAATCTTCAGCTTTTCAAACATTTCATTTGTAGAAACCCTTAATTTACACTATTTCTGTCAAATATTTATGATACATAAGGAATATTCATTACATAATTTGGAATTCAAGAACATTTTTTAAATTTGCAAGTAATCTTAATTTATGCCAAAGAAAGATGGAAGAAATACAAATAAATGGAAAGTAAATCATCTTGGTAAAGGTTAAGACAGATCAGAAAAATTCATGACACTTAGGGCTTCCTGGCAAATTCAATTTAACACAGGTCTACTAGATTTTTGTCTGTCTGAGCTGGTTAGAAGTAACCTTTACGTTATTTCTTAATGGCATTTACATCCCAGTGCCTACCATTCTTACTAACTTATCTACTTTTACCTCTGACTGAGGTATTAATATCTTACTGGATGTAAATTTTTAAAGATATTTTAGTTATCAATGTTATGAGAAGCTATTGTAGAAATAATAGTTCTTTCTCTTGCTCCATGGGCATAAGACAGGAATTCAATTTACCTCTCCTTTATTTTCTGCAGTCTTTCTGGATCTCGGGAAGGTGTACTTTTAGTCTTATCACTTTTTCCATCAGATGAACTCCAACCTGAAGGAATAATATCTACAGTGATCATGACATTGTCGGTCAAATTATTCCCAAGTGCTGGAGGAACTGCAAATCGGAATAAGGAGCCTGGTAGGATCCCTGTTATTCCTGTATTTCTCCCACTGTGAGTTGAATCTGAAGTGGAGCCACCAGCAGTGGCACTGCTTGATGCTGCAAAAGATTGTGGTCCATTGGCAGTAGCCCCAAGGGGATCATTCTGTGCTTCAAGGTGAACCACTTCATTTGATTCTCTTCTAAAAATATGAGATCTAGATGGTATGTCAGAGGTAGATATCCTTGAAGATTCATCTCGTCCCTCTCGCCTCCTTCTAGAGAACAAAGGTGTGCATCTATTTCTAAGTGAGGAAGATAACCACGGTCCTGTATTTCTACTTTCAGATTCTTGGCTAAAATTCTCTGACTCTGGCTCAGAGCTATGATTCTGGCTAAGAGATGACAAACCCCATCTTCGCCTAAGAAATCGAAATCCCTGAGAAGCTTCAGATGCCCTATTATCGGGCACATCGGAGGTTGATGCTGTATTACGAGACTGTGATGCTGTCAAGATTCTTGGAGAAATATAAGAACTTTCAGAACTCAACGATCTTGTATTTAAAGAATCCTGACTAGATCTTCGTGAAAAAAAAGTAGATGACATACTAGAAGCTATACGTGACAGCAATCTTCTGGTTGTACGTCTACCTTCATTGTCAGAAGATTCTTGAAATGATCGTTGAGATGAACCAACTCTATCTGAACTGCTCATCGTTGAAGTCTGATCTCTATTTGAAAGATAAGAAAATCCAGAGAGTGTACTGTTTGGGGATGAGTCCAATTCTCTTGGAGAGAAATTTGATCTTAAAGAATTTCTACTGGAGTCCCTAGAACATAGCACAGGCTGATGTTCAGAAGGCATTTGGTGGTTTGTCGATGATGTATTCAACTGTAAAGTGCTCACTGAGTTCTCTTTTGGTCTTGCTCCCTGTGAATATGAAGAAGGAACTCTGTCTTGCACATCTATTTTTGAAAGAAAGTAAAGAATCAATTACATAAAATAATGTATTCAATTTCCATTGTTAATTTCCAATTGTTGACAAATAACACTGAATTCAAATTGAGTATTGCCATATAGCCACAGATTGCTATAAGAAATGTAAATGTGTTCTTTCTACTCCTTTAGAAAAATCCAGATCCAAAGTCAACACCACAACTTCAAAAGAAATATAGCTTATGAGAAGCAAACATGAATTTACAAACTTGATAAAGGTAAAACAATTAAACTTCTAACTCAGATATAGCAGAATATTTAATACCTAAATGGGTAAGGAATTTTAAATAGATCAAATCTATGTAAATTAACTCTAAGAAACAAAAGCAAAACCATGCCAAGGAGACCATGTCTGAGAGATTTTTCTCACTACATAATGAATTATTACCCTCATAAATTAATGGCAAAGCTTGCTATGAGCTAAAAATTTCTCCAATCTTTTCTTCCTTTGAAGTTATTAGCAGTAGTTCTTACCCATTAGACTTAGCTTTGTTTTTAAATATTGGTTGGGAGCTAAGAGTCAGAATAATCACCAGCATCTGCTTTCTTATTTTTATATATTTTTGTCAGTCATTTACATATCTATATACTTAGGAGTATATTTTCAAACCTATGTATATTTACATATTATGTTCACTTTCCCTCTATCAAAATTTGAGTGCCAATGTCCCTTTCTCCCCCACCCAAACCTCTATTTCCTCTGGTAACCAATATGTTTTTCAGAGTCTAAAAATTATTTCTGCCAGCACCTACTTTTTAAAAAGTATACCACTGGTGGTTGTAATATTCAAATTAAGATGAGAAATACTTTAGTATTCCTTTATAAAGAATACTCATTCACACAATTTAAGGACAAGATTGTTAATGGACTAACACATAATGCCTCATGAAAAGATGAATTAATTATTAGCTGTCAGCGGAGAGTTATACTCTATCCTGTGCTTTTACTCCTCCCCACCCATTACTTCAATAAAGAAATTATGATACTATCTTTTAAAGCTTTCTATTTAAAGTCAAGCAAATAAAAGTATGTTTCCATTTTTCATTAATAAAAAGACTTGACCAATAAAATTTTTGAAAAAATCTAAACCTTTAAAAACAAATGCTATTTTCTTCTATGTAAATCAAATTTCATATTTGGCTGCTGTATTTTTAATTTTAAGATTTTTTTTTTTTTGGTCTTCAGTTACTTTCTATTACGTATGTATTTGTGTTTTAAAAACTCCACCATATATACTGGCAGAAACAGTGTGGATCCTTATTTCAACTGGATGAAAATAAAGGCACATTCATGCTGAACTAAAGTCATTCTTTGAATTAAAACTTCTTAAAATGACTTTTAGCTTAAAATGACTGAACCGTAGCTACTTATTACACCATATATGCCACATTATATTACAGTATACAAGATTTACTGTATTTAGACATTCTTGAAAAACAATAGTAAACAAAATATATACAGGGAGAATTTGAATATTCAGGTACTATAAATTATTTGCATTGTTAAAAACAAAACAAATGAGGTACTACAACTTATTATGGTGCTCCAATATCATCATGAAGTTCACTTCCTTTATTCTTTTATACCATGATTTTTAATGAAATACATAAATAGGAAAATGTAACATCTTTAGTTAAGACATACAGAATAACACAGTTTATACATACATGATGAAGTTGTGAAATCACCACTTCGATGACTATAATCCATAAGATTACTAATGGAAGAATCTGCTCTCCTATCTAAATCTCTCCTCTCTCTCATTAAGTCAGTTCCAAATGATCCAAGTACCATTGATGAAGATCTGGGGACTTGATTATGCCTCCAAGAAGAATCTTAAAATAATTAAACAAGTTTTAATTCAAAGAAAATTTTTAAGGTTTCTGGTAACAAATCTTCAGTATTGGAGATAGCTTACTGTCCTATAAATAGTAATCCCTTAAAGTTACAATCAGAAGCAAAAGTCATCAAAATGTAATTATTCACTAATTCACGCATAACTCATAAAATTATTTACTATTCAAAAACATTCTGCTAATACTAAAAGTGTCAATATCCAAAACATAAAAGAAACTCATAAAACTTAATAATAATAAAAACCAAACCCAATTAAAAACTGGGGACAGGATCTAAGTAGACAAGTCTCAAAGACATTCAGAAGGCCAATAGGCACATAAAAATATGTTATTCATCTCTTGTTAGGAAAATGAAAATTAGACATCACTCACCTCACACTTGTGAGAATAGCTATTATCCAAAAGACAAGGAACAAGTGTTGGAGAGTAAGTGGAAAGAAGGGAATCCTTTTACACCATTAGTAGGAATGCAAACCAGTGCAGCCATTAAGGTAAGCAGTATGGAGAGTTTTCAATAAGTAAAGAGAAATTCCATACAATCCAATTATTCTACTTCTGGGCTTTTGCCCCCAAAACACAAAAATTAGTGTTTCATAGAGATAGTTGCACATTTATGCTTTTTTTATTGCAACATTTACAATAGCTAAGAGATGAAAAACCTAAATGCCATGAACATATGTTTTAAGATACATACATATCATGGAATACTATTCAGTTATAAAGAAAAAGTCCTGCCATTTGCAACATGATGGGTAGCACAAAAGGTGTTACACTAAGTGAAATAAAGAGAAAACAAATAAAATAGAACAAAAATAAACTGTTGGACTATTAAGAACAATTAGCAGTTACCAGAGAGAAAAGGAGGGAGAAGGAGAAGAGTAGGTAGGTCTAGGGAGAGGGACAAATGACAATTGTATGGTAAGGGAGAGAATTAAAGGGGTGAATTTAATATAGCATAGACACATGCTAATTTTTAACACCACACTCCCTCCCAAAACTTAACTTTTATAACGTTAGAGCAAAAACAAATAAATGTAAAGCTTGCTGAAGACATAAAATTTTATGAAAAGTCAAGGGATGGAAAACAGTCCAATAACAAATACAGTCACACTGAAATGGAAAATGCTGTATTATAGATTCTAATACTACTTTATGAAATGGCATTATTATCACCACCATACTAAGTTCATTTTTACTCTAAAAAGTTACTCTGACAATTATAATCTAAATTTTTAAAATATGACCCAAATGTCCCAAAACAGATGAATGGATGAAAAAGATGTGGTATATATACACAATGGAATATTACTCATCAATTAAAAATGACAAATTAGATGGATTTATAATAACATGGACACACCTAAAAGAAATCATATTAGCAGAAACAAGTCAAAAAGATAAAGACAGACACCAAATGGCTTCACTATTATATGGGACTTGGGAAAGATAAACAAAAAGCTATGAAGTAAAAAACAACAACAAAAAAGCTAACAACCAAATTGAAGTACACAACTCCAGGTGAGGAGGGGGGAGGGTGGGACAGAGGGGGAATGATGGGGGGGGGGGGG